>BMAO01021940.1:0-260738 GCA_019973975.1 Trichonephila clavata
AATATTCTTATATTCATACGCTTATAATTTTTAAAATTATAATTCTATTTTAAACATTTTGTACTTTTTTGATACTTTCTTCAATAAATAGTGCGTAAAAGGTTCAAATTAAAATTTTCAAAGAATTATATTCATTTGAAAAATTCTTATATTTTCAAACTCGAGAGATAAAATTAACACTCCTGAGCCCCCTTATAACTTTATATTAAAATGGGAATGCCCTGGATCACTTATAACCCCCTCTTTAGCTGTGACCCTTTATAACTCATAGAATATTTTCCCTAAATATTCTATGAGCAATATATTATCATACTTCGACAAAAGTTTGAAAACGGAATAACATCGAATTACGAAGAACCATGGCTTTAAGTTTGGAAAACAGCTTTTGCATCCTTAATGATATTCGCTTCACCCCCGAAACTGATAACCTTCGAAACGAACACGAATGATTAATGAAAACACCTCTGAAAGACAAATGGAACATTCCAAATACAAACATCACCTAAATCACTTCCGTGAATCGAAGCCTTACGCAATTTCTCTTTATAAAGCCATTAATCATCTCTAGTTAACTAATTAAGTCGCATTTAATCACCGCCCTCTCACCCCCTTTTACACCATTATGGGCCTACATACGTAAAATTATACCAATACCGTAATAACACTTCAACAACATCATTATAAAAGTCTTCGACAATGACCCGAAATTTCGACACCTTCGCTACAGCGAACGCACGAAAGCGAATTTTAATGATGGGCCTGCTGCTAAAAGATATCCGGCCAGGGTGGAGGAAAAAAATTATGTTTCTGTTCTTGCTTATTTTTTGATGGAAATTTATTCGTTCTGGCAGAGTCCCAAACACATGAAAAGTTCTAGTCATTTTTCACGATAGCTGCACCTTTTTTGATGCTATTAATTTCTTGTCACCCGAACTCTCTCTCTCTCTCTCTCTACACGACAGGGAAGTACTCCGGAATGTGATCAAGTTGTGGACGTGAAGTGAAGTGAAATGAAATGAGATGAGATGAGGGGGGGGGGATTCGGAGAACCTATTTTGTTTCGAGCAATGTACGGATTCAATGAGAGAGGGTTATTGCCAGGGTGATATATTTTTAGCGTAAACTTTCTTTCTCGAAGTAATATGGTTTCATTTCGTATTTTATTATGAATGAAATGTATTATTGAGCTTCGTTGTTTTTCGTATTGGTGTTTTGCAGAGTTACGCTGGGGGTAAAATGAATTTCGAAGTCATTGAACTTTTAACAGAAGTGGCATTTCTTATTAACAGCTTTTTAAATGTTTGCATTCAAAACGCTTCCAAAATAAAAACTTGTGTGAGAATTCCTTCAAAACAATAATTTTAAAATAAGTAATAGTAATATGAAATAGTTAAGCATATATTCAAACTGTGAACTATTACTGTTTTGCATTGATTTTTCTCTTTTGTAATTTTTTACACTTTAAATGCAGATAGTGGGGGGAAATCTTTAAAGTAGACAACCCCAAACTTGTAGGTCAAATTCTCATACATTTGACGCCTTCATTAATAACTATATTAATTTTATGAATATTTAACACTTATCATCAAAAATAATATAAGCTGTTTTTTTTTAAAGTGTTGTAAGTTCATTTTTTATATCATATGGAGATATTTACCTCTTTCAAAGTAATTATATTTGTAATTCCATTAAATACTTAAATTTATATTGACAAAATGGAGAAAATTTTGAAGAATTTTTGGGGAAACTGTTCATAGATAAAAAAGCTCATACACGATTTCATTCAATGTTATAATAACTAACTTTCTGATAAAAATGGACTTGCACCTCATTCAAAGAAAACGGGTCATATCTTAAATGCAGTTAACACATAGCAGACATATTTATATCTGCAATCTTAGTCTTAAGCCTCAAAGTTTTCTATCGTACTGCTGCAGCTAATCAACTTTGCCCTACTGTCTTCCTTTTTTGTTTACCTATTGTTGAATATACTTTATTTGATTTTAATTTACGTAACACTCTGAAGCAATAGGATGGCTATTGGCGACGGACTTTGCATTATTGAACCACAGTAAAGCTACGAGGAGGGCTCCCTGCTTGACACTCCCCTCACCTAACTTCAACACCACATCAACTGGATGACTTACCCTCGTCAGGTTTATTGTGCTTCTGATCCTCTACACGGTGGGTCTTCAGCGGCACTAGGCTCGAACCCAGGGCTCGAGTGACGCCAACTACGAGTTCGCGACCATGTTCACTCGGTTACCGCGTCCTCTTTTTTATATACATAGTAATTTAATGTATATTATAGATATTATACCAAATTACATATTATGTGTATGTGTGTGAGCGTGTGTTCGTGTGTAAAGGATTTTAAATCGATAAAATGTACAACAAACATTAATGATTAAAATACAGTAGAACGTCGCTTATCCGAATGTTTATTATCCGGAGCGTCAAATATCCGAACCAAAGTCCGGATCTGTCTTCGAACTGAGCAATGCTCAACATTTGTTTCCTATGAGGCCAAAAGTGACGGGAAAACCCAAGGTGAGAGATATTTGGGAATTTCAGCTGTGTGATTTGGCAAACATCTGCGCGGGATATTAGGTCAGTTTGTTTCCATGTCAGGGGGTGTATACGTGCTCTTTTGTTGAGTTTTGTTGATGTAGAAACCTGGATGGCATGCGATGCAGAAGACTGTGGATTCCAAATGCTAAGCGATGACGAGATTGTGACTTCCGTGCAAGAAGCATCCGATCCTGTCGACGATGAAACGGATGAAGACGAGGACAACAACAACGAAAGTAGGGAAATTCTGATGATTTTTCTGCGTTAGAAACAGCTATGGAGTGGTAAGAACAACAATCAGAGTGCTATCCTAATCAACTACTGCTGCTGAAGAGAATCAGAGAACTTGCATTGAAAAACGAAAGTGTACAATGATACAGCGAAAAATAAATGATTATTGTCCACATCAAGGTAAAATTGCGGCATTTTGTACCTATTTTACTTTCTCTTCAATCACGTTTCCCGCATGTGATGATTTTCAATATTTATATAGTGTTCAGTATCATATACTGCATGAATCGCATTCGGTTTTCGGTTATCCGAACAATCACGTATCCGAACGGTGTCCGGTCCCAATTAATTCGGATAAACGATGTTCTACTGTATTTGTTTTATTGTTGTTAACTGTTTTATTATTTAACTTTAAAACACATTTAACTTGCAAAACTCTGTTTTCAGAACAGCATGAATTTTTTTCAGATTCCTCCACTCAAATGCATCATTTTGATCCATCTCTGAAGTTAAACGTTTCAATACACTAAATACTGATTATAACACTAAGGAACAAATTAATTGATCAGAAATGTCTTCAACAAATGCATCAATGCAATTTTTTTAAAGTATTTAAATAAATATTTTCTGATGTAGGAATTCAACTTCTAAGCATGTTTAAGAAAAGGATATTGTTATAAAAAGAAAGAACATTTTATTTGCCCCCCCCCCCGCCAGTTAGTACAGAGATATTTCAGCATTAATTTTTCTCTTTTAAGAAGCTTAGCAGCTTTAATAAAAATGGAAGTTAATAACTTCTAATAATTGAGAACTAAATCACGATTTAAAGCCTAATGCGCTTAAAGACGCACAAAGAACTAAAGAAGAATTATTAGTATTACAGAAATATCAAGAGTTAAAACATTAGAGCTTTCAAAGAAGCATTATTAAGAGCCAAAATATGTGGAAACGAGTGAAACTTTGACTTTCTTTTTATGACTTTTTAGTTTGGTTTGTTACTGAAACCAAATTTTAATTATTTTTATTTTCAATTGAAGATGAAGAACTTGGCGCAGTCCAAAGATCGTGGATGCAAGGTTTGAGGAAAAAGCAGAAATGATCTTAAAAATAGCTACTTCTATTCTCTCTTTAACACTTTACGAAATATACGACTTTATAGCTTGACTCTGGGAGTACAATATGAAATCTTAACCCTTAACTAGATTTTTCTAGATTTTTGAAACTCACTTATCTGAAGCTCCTTGTTATGATACTTCTCGAAGCCCGGTAGCTTGGTCAGCTCCAAGGTTGTTTACTTTCGCAATACCTGGTGGATTATACGTCAACTATTAATCTCAAGACGCGTGACCATCCAATCGTTGTTCACCTTTTCTTACATTTGGATTTCACGCTTAACAATCAACGAGTGGCCGCGGTAGCCAAGTGGTCAAGGTATCGGATCATGGCAGGCATGTCATGAGTTCGAGCCCAGTATCACTAAAGACCCACCGTGTAAGGGAGGCACGTTAAATCTGCCGAGGGCTCAAACGTCCTCCCGTTGGTGTGGTGTGGCAGTTAAGAGAGGGGGTGCCAGCTCAGATGTTGTCCTCGTTACTTGACCATGGTTCAAAATTACAAGGTCCGTCACCAAACGCCCTCATGTAGCTGAAAAAGGCGACGTTAACATTCACTCACTCACTTAACAATCAACGATTAACCATTAATCTTAAATACTCAACGATACTCATGGTAGTTAAATTAGCATAAAATCAAGTCATCTCTACGGAAAGTGATTTTTAAACTAAAAAATCACAGTTAAACAATATTTTCCTTAAAAGGATTAGTAGAAGAACCCGTACAGTACTCGTTGCACAAACTTAGTTCATTTCAATTCAATAAAAAAGTAATTTTAGAAAACCACTGCCATTTATAAGAAATAATATTAATACATAATTACCATATATTTTCGCGTGTAAGGTGAGAATTTTCAGAACTTTTTTAAATTAAAGTAAGGAGATCGGTATATAAACGAGTCCACCAATCTCGGAAAAACATATTTTATTTAAACATTTTCCGTTAGCTGTGAAACAGTAACTTTCTTGTAACTTTTTGACTGCTTTAAATAGAACTTTTATTCTAAAAGAGGGGGGGGGGGAGTTACATAAATCCTTTGAAATCAGTGTCTGAATAAGAGTTTCAGAAAAGTTCATAAAATTCACAATCACTTATTGGGATGTTTGAATGCAAAATATCATGCAACAATACATAGGTCGACTATCACGTGCCGTATATGAATTTCTATCCCTGCTCATTTCCCAAAAGCAATATTGTCGTAGTCTCTCACTACCCCTAGGATTATTAATTCCCCTTTGCACATTATCTATGTTTGGATATGTCGGATTCATAATTAATGACTACGCAAATAATAAATCACTATTTATTATTTCTTACGATAGAAATACACAAATATTAATCAAATTTTAAGAACAACAAATTATAGTGGAGTACGATCAGAATTCAATTATGAACGACGGAATACTAACTGATACCACGAGGGAATAACACATACAATCAAACTACGCATTTAAATCTAATCTATAAAATCACAGACTGATATCTCCTTCAGAAGGAAACTTGAATATTTGTAGAACTTATGAAGTGGCTTCAATCCAGGATATCTTCACTTACATCAAACCGAATTAATGAATTTTTTCAATAATCTTCCTTCCGCTAACAAATTCACTTAGTTAAACTAACTCCTAGAATCACCTTCTTAATCAATCACGTAGTTTACTCCTCTTTCAAAACACGTAGTCATCCTCATCTCTTCATTTCATTTCTCCCTTTTATATCTCTTTCGAACTCGCTAAACCCGGAACTATTTTATTTGCATAAGTCACACTTTCAGCTCTCAGCGGGGATTGGTTAAAATAAATACAATTTAAAAGTTTATGAGAGAAGGTTAGTGAAACGCGTAAGCACCCGTCACAATATTTACCTCCATTCGTCTTATATACGGGTTTTGAATTTTAGGTAAATTTTTGAACCAAGAGCTCATTCTCGGTTTATACACGGATCGGCTCATATTCAAAAACACATGGTTTGTTTTATTTCAAGTCTAACAACAAAAATATCTAACTGATGTCGAAAATTTTACATATGGAATTTCAATGTAATAATTTTACAGTTAAAATTTATCTCTTTTAAAGTCATCAGTTACGGTTTACAATTTATTTAAAATAGTCAACAGAAAAATATATCTCCAAGAATATATGTAGAAGTAAAAGATTTTCGGTGTATTTTCAAACATCCAAAAGCAATTTCGATTTTTAAAAGCTGAAAAATTAAATTATTGTAGAACTCCAAAAACGTTAAAGCTATTATCAAGTGATATCTTCACTGTTTGAATATTAATTGTGATGGAGTTAATTCCTTAGAAATTTACCAATACATATTTCCCAGAAAATATTTAATTAAATGTTACGCTGAACTTTACTTAAGTTATTAATAATCCAAAAATTATATTCCACATATATTCTTCATCGTTTAAATTAAAAGGATTCTAGACTTACAGTATTTGGGAAAGGCTTCGTTATCAAAATATAGGTCTGAGGATAAGCTGGATTCCGAAACTGTAATCTCCTTTCCTTTTATTTTCATACCAAGGCATTTGAGAAAATTGTGATCATTATTTCGTGAATTATACTTTAATATATATATTACGAAAGCTTCTTATTTGTTTATAATAATCTCAAAAATAAAATACTCAGCACCGGCAGCAGCAATCAATCCCATTAATGTTTCAAAATGATTGGTAAATAACTTGATTAAAAGCATAATCCTCGAAATAAATCAATAGATAATCTACGCAATTTCGAACAATAAATCTTCCCCAAAAATAAATACCCGCTACAAACGATTTTAAGAACGCTATCTCGCAGTAAATCAGGAATAAAGAGATTCGAATATCATTCCTTAAACTATTAATATTTTTACTTACAAATGTTTAAGAACTGTTTAATTGTGTTGTGAAGTCTTAGTACTCATTCTACAAATATAATATTAATCGGGAATATTTCTCATTTATATCCCATCAAGTTTCAGACAAAGGTATTTGAATGAAATATACGAAAGATGGCTTTCCCACACATCTCACTATTTCGAACAAGTCCTTGGAGTCTTAGTGATGGTAATATAGCCCTTTCATGTCCAGGATTAAGTTAGATTGTGCAAAGCCTTCCTCTGTTCGTCTTGTGACAGGAGAGTTCGTGTTTCGATATTACTATGCAAAGCTTTCACTTGCGTGAGATCATATATAACTATTATTGTAGTTAGGAATATGAATAAATTATAAATGATTTTACAAGTATCCTATCTGAATTTTCAGATGCTTCTCAGGGATTATTCTCTACTCTTGTGAGTGCCAACTTAAAGGATTTTACTAAATTGATAAAAAAGCGTACTAAATTAATATCGTATTTTGAAAAGGAAAAAAAATTCTTTCTGGATATATTTCAGTATTCAACTGAAAATTTATCTGTCAATATTTTGGTGATTTTCGGGTCTTATATCAAAAAAATATTCCAACGAAAGACATGTGTGGAACCATATTTTATTAATTACAGAGAAAGCAATAAAGTTTTTTCTGCAAAATTCATGTAGTTCTGAAGACATGATATGTAATCGAATACAGTGAAATACGTTTAACGTGAAAACGCTTAAGACGAAATATTGGTTACCACAAAAAAATACAACGATCCCGAGAAACTACTATGCATTTTGATGCATTTTTTCTCTTAACACGAAACGAAAAGCGCTTAACACGAAGAGATTTTCCTTCTGGGAATGAACAAAATAAAGAAAACCTCAACCGGTTTGGACTGTCCTATTGTATTATAGGAAGAATTCATTGCAATATATGATGATAATGTGTGTACAGCCTCAATTATTGAAAACAAAAACGGTTTGGAGTTTGTTCAAAGTTCAAAAAAATATCATCGATGAAAATGAAATTAATAATGCAACTTCTGTTCCCACATCATCCGAAAAGAGAAATGTCATGATAAGTAAGCGTAGTTATTTTGATGCATAACTCCAATGGTAAAAAAGAATGACAAAATAGACGATATCGAATAATTTGTTCGCAATTTGATGCTAAAACAAAGCACGTAAAGAAAAACATCCTATTACTTTCCAAAAACTATTCCAAGTTAATCTAAATGTTTTTGTTTCATTGATTTTTATTAAATATATATGCATATATACATAACTATTTGAATTAAATAAGCTCTAATAAACTTAATTTTTTATAAATGGAGGCTTTTTTGTAATATCTTTTAACTCGAAAAAAGATTTCAGTCCTTTCAGTTTCGTGTTAAATAATTTTCCCTGTACGAGTAATTTGAATATAAACTTAGGTCATTATGTTAAACAAAATTTCAAAATGCAGTGTTTGCTTCAGGAAATATTATAAACTTGTTAAAAATAATTTATGTTTGTTGTTGTTGCACATCCTCAGAGATCAGTGGGGCTAGATTAGGTCCATGACTTCATATATCCAAAGACAAACCAAAACCAACAACGGATTGGCTGTAAGACCCACCCCTCGAGCCCCAGGCACTCAGGACATGCTCTGGAGAAGTAAGGCTAGCGTTACACCAAGTGCAACAGACTGCACACCTTTTTGCGCCATCAGTGTATGTCAAAGTTATAAGATGACCACCACTTAGAAAGAGAGTGTGGCTTATGCCTGCCTGTTGCTTTCATGCGTCAGAGAACCATCAGGATAAGAGTCAGATACCAGTTGCAATAAGGTGGAACTGACCAAGTAAGTTTGTTTTTTGCACTTTTTTTCTGGAAAAAGAGCCCCGAACAGGTAAAAGGTGCAAATGATATTGAAGAATCAAAAGCACCAGCTTTGGCCAAATCATGTGCAATCCCATTGATTTCAACGCCAACATGTGAAGAGATCCACTAGAAGTGAATTCGATGCGGATAGACGTTTTAGTGTTTTCAGAATAGTCACTTCAATATTGTCTCTATTGACAATGGTTTCTCACAAGTTTTAATTTATATTTTCATCTGATAAATAAATTTGAATGTTTGTATATTTGTTTGGGCTTTAAATAAATCCATACCGTGGATCGTATCGTTTCAAAATTCTGTACGGAGCTTCGCTGATGTTTTAAATGGACAATAAATATATTTCCGCCAAAAAAAAAAGTGAATTTTGAGTTAATTTTTTTTTACACCCCTTGCTTAAGGAAGGGTTCGTGTTTGTATGTGCAAAGTCGCCAAATGCTGTGACATATAACCAATAGTGGAAAAGCGTTCTCTGTCATATTTAGAAAACGATTACTAAATTTGACACTTTCTTCTGATTTGGCAACGTTTATGAATATATTTTGCTGAAGTCGACTCTGTAAGGGAGTGGTAGTTCTACGGGGTCGTTTATATATATATATATATGTGTATATATAAACTCCCATTTTTTGAATTTATTAGACCTACAGGCATCAAATAATTTCACACACAGGTCTCATTTGTTGAGTAAAGAGCCACTAATAACAGGTTTACTGAAATCGATTCCCATGGAATGGGCTTACGGGGAAGTAAAAGATAAACACATTCCATTTTGGAAATATCAAGTTCTGTTCTTTTTCAATGGTCATAAAAGTGTTCTTGAATACAATCGAAAGCTTAATGCTTAGATATCGTTAAACAAATATATATAGTACTACATTACTCGTAGTTCCGTATGCATACCAAGGAAACAGAATGGTAATTACTAACAAAATACTAAACATATTTACAAAGACATATTTCCTTCGCTTGAAAATATTTTTTGATTATATATTTATATATTAAAAGAAACTTAACATAAAAAATAAGAATTTATTTCAGGGTCTTTTGAATAACAGATCACAAGGCCCTAAAAACTTTTATTCAGATTATGTAAGTTTCAATGATGTTGTACTTATCACACTTTTTTAGTCAATGTGATCTTACTATTTCTTTATAATTATTCACCTGGTCTTTTGTCGAATTGCATTCATGAATGCAAAAACGAAATTCTAGAAAAATTTCATAAAATCTATAAAAAATGTTATTTTTCATTCCCGCCAGAAATGGTGATAAGAATTCTATATTTTACTTCCAAATCATTCATTTGTGACTACGCCTGCAGTAAAGTACATCAACATATCGGCTATAGAAAAAAGCAAATTTAGGATGCAAGCATAATGAAGCTGAAAGAGTTTCTTACAAATACAGGGCTTAATGTATGGTAAATATATGCCATTATCTTTCGTCTTTTCAACGTCACAGCAAGCAACTCTGACAATCAAATGAAGAATTTTACTTTGTCAAAGAACGCTGAAAAAAAACACCGCCAATGAAATTTCCCATTCAACTGCATAAATTATCAATACGCTTCCTTATTTCTTCCTGACGAAAAAAAGGGAAGAAATTATTAATTAAAGAGGGAGTTTTTTCCCTAAGAATTTTATTCTTCGCCTATCTCTTTTTTCCCCTTTATGAGTTAATTCGAGCTTTTTTTTTCGAAAATAGAAATATACAGAGGATAATGTGTTGAAACAATGACGCCATTATTTTTTCCTTCAGCGATAACACTCTTCTTTAAGTTCTTAAATGTTTTTGGAAAGGAATATTTATTGGTTGCCTAATGATTATTTTTTGCCGTTGTCAAAAGCCCTTTCATTCCACAAAGCAGTACATAACCCTATAAAAATGGGCGATACAAACCTAAATGACAATAAACAAGATAAATTTTGTTCCCTAACGACTGAAGATAAATTCCAATAAATAAAGAAGTAAGTTTTATCTTTTTCCTCACTTCTTTCATTCACTATATAATATCTAAACCATTCATCAGAAGAAATGTTATAGTGACGAAATTTAAGCGCTTTATAGCTACTATCAGGTGATCCGTATGCGAGAAATATATTTGCCTCTCTCATTTTTAAAACCAAACGGATCAGATATTTTTTAGTTGTTTTTGTTTATGAGTATACACATAAATAAATCTAATCTAGATTTTCTCAAATATGAAAATAACTAAAAGAAATACCCCCCCCCCTCCTTCGAAAAAAGAATGCTGCTTGAAATCATCTATCAAATGCCTTTCACTAAGTCTCAAACTTGAAAAATCTTCAAAATCTCAATCCAATATTAACTAGTATTGATGTTTGTTTCAAAATATATTTAAAAAAATTGAGGACGAGTAAATAAAAAATAATTTATTCCAAGTTTTATCAAATACAGTCGAATATATTTAATTTATTTTGCAAGAAATTAATGATAGTCCTTATATTAATATCTAACATTTTTCTATTTATTCAGATCCAGGTGTATGCTAACACAACACAAAATCATAAAAATGAAAAGTAAAATGATCTTTGTAAAAGAAAATTTAAAACCATAAATTAGGCTAAAGATGAAATTAATGAGTTTATTAATGATACGTCACACATTTAATTTAAAATTATAAATGCATATTTTATTCATTTCGAATCACCTTTAAAAATAAATTAGTTTATGCTAACTTCAGGTATCCGACTACTTGCAAAATGTTTTTTATAAAAAAAAAAATGGAGATATGAGGATTTTTTGGTGGTTTTGAGATTTGTTTAGAACATTTTAAGAAAAATATGCTAAAATTAAAAAGAGAAAAAGAAATGATTTTTACTAAAAGGGGAAAAAATTGGAAAAAATCTACAAAAAACAACATAAACACAACCCATTCCGTACCAAAAGTTTATAAACAAACTTTCAAATTTTTAATTTCGATGTGTTGCTATGTTATTCATTTTTAAAGTGACCTTCAGTTTAAGAGATATTTTAATTTTTACAAAAAATAGAACACTTTATCTTAGTTATTATGCTAAATTGCTTAAAATAACGGTGATTATATTCACATGAGGGTCTATAAATTATGTAATAAAACAGTGATTGATAAATCTGAAAGTTAAAACACCCCTACTATTATACAGAACATACACAAAAAATTCCAGTTAATTATTTTCAAAACTTTTTTAGCATTCGCTGCTCCCGTTTGAGAATTAAAAAAAACACATTTCGAGTTAAACTCGTTTTAAAGAATGGCATCTTGCTTAAAGTTATGTCATCTGCTTTTACTGAAACACTTATAGATTTTGTTCTAGTGAACGGAAAATAATAAACTTGGTATCTTTATAAAAACTAATAAGATGTTCTATGAAATAAAATCAAAAAAAAAATTGTCAGTTTTTGGCAAAATTCACAATTTTAGGGTAGTCGGATACCTTAATGCTTCGATAATCTAATAACTTAAATTAGTAAACGTTTTAATACACGTCTAATAAACGCTTTAATTTTCTAATAAATAAGTTTTAAATTTTATTTTATTTTTAATGAAGTGTATATATATTATAATAGAATAAAAATATTCTATACATGATTTAGAACTAATAACACTTGAAAAGTATGATATATTTTAATGATTCATTAACTACATGTAAATTTATTTCACGAATTATGAAAATTTTTAATAAAATTATATGTTGGAGAAGTTAATAAAATAATATTCTTTGTTTTAGTATAATTATAATTAAACAAAAAATTTGCATTATATTACCTTTGATTTTTAATAAAATTAAAGCTTAAATTTTTCCTTATCTTAAAAAATTTCAAATTTATTTTTAACTTTTTATTTTAAAACTTGCTTAAGAGACGATGCTTTTAAAAAGATATTCCGTTTGCTTAGAAATCACAAGCTTCTAAAATATTCAATTCCATTAAGGATTCCGAAATGGAACACAAATTTGCATGCAATTGCTTTTCGATACATTCCGCCTCCCTATATCCGAATGGTCTATTTACATTAGAATACACCCAAACGAAGCGATGTCATTACGGAACAAATAAACAATATGCATCGAAATTCCATCCGTGATAAACTACAAAAAGAAAACAAGATGCGCAACGTTTACATAATGATCCGCAACTAACCCGAAACACGGACATGAGAAGACACACAATGATCTCCAAGTTACTACGAATTGGAACAAACTAAACTAAATCTTTTAGTCTTCCTTTGATGGAAAAGCCCACCGAGAATTTACAAATGAGTCCCCAGTTTTCCAAGGTGGGCCGAAAGGGGGAAGAAGGGTTGGAAGGTTCGGCATTGCTCTCACATCAAACGGTCCAGTCTATTTCGCATTCTGGAAGGATCTCAGCAACCCTACCGTGCTCAGTGGCGCGGTCGAATTGCTGCACCGAGTTACTTTAAACATAAAAAACGTGATCTGGTCTTTTAATTTCCAACTCTGTTTGCCTTCTGCGAAAAAAGGAGAGGTCGCCAGTGGTATTCTCATTTGTTTATTTTTTTAAAGAAGTGATTCCAACGCTGGGGAACTGAAGTTACTCTAGAACGGGGGAAGCGTGTCACTTGGTAACTTTGGGATGTTGGGGCTGTTGTCATCGTCTTAGCTAGTTGCTGCATTTTTTTAAGGTTTAAGTGCTAAAGTTAAAAGGCCACACGCATTTTTATGAGAGATTTTACAGTTTCTAAACATGTGCATTTGCTGGTTAGATTAAATAGAGCTAACTAAAAACGAGCAAATATCCGTTGCGTCTTAGACTCTTTTGTTAAATAAGTACATAAAATACAATTTAAACAAAACTTGTTAGTAGATTACAAAAAAAATATACAGTCGACATTCGATAATTCAAAGTTGGAGGGACCAATGAAAAATATTTGAATTATCAAGAGTACGAATTGTCAAGAGGATAGGAAAACATTCCCAAAATACAAGGAGAAATTTTTTTTTCTAACACATTTAAACGTGAAACTATGTAATAAAACAACAATTGTACATATGCATAACATTATTTTAAAGTATTTTTAAAAGTATATATTATACAGTATAAATATTTTACAGAAGTTAAAAGTCCTATATTAAAGGAATACATTCAATACATTTATATACAATCCTACGCATATCTTCTTCGCAATAGCGAACAATACTTTCTGAATACATGTGTGGCAAGGCCACGTATTAAACGAAAGATATGCACGGTTGACAACAGATGAAATTGGTCTATCGTCCACTTAAAAGAAGGAAACAATAAAAGCGTATTTTCACCTGAGGAACCGGAAAACACTAAGAATGGTTACAAACAGGTCATTAAATGGAGCTACGTTAAAGGGGAGACACGCAGAGACAACACAACGCAAAACTTGTAAGCTCCAACCTGTTTATTACAGGACTGCACATGATAGTGAGTGTTCGGATTATCGAGAGTTTTATAAGATAACTTCGGATTATCGCGTGTTGTAGTCTGGCCAGCCACAGATTTTACTTCGAAATATTAAATGTACCAAAACGTATTGTTCTGGCTCGAAATATCGATGTATATATATACATATATAAATGTAACACTATTAGAAAAATGAGACAAATGTAAAACCAGGAGTTAAAAAGCTGTGCATCAATCAAATCAGTTTGATTCTTTGAATGAAATGACTTTCTGAAGTGGGAGAACGTTTATTAACAGCTATTTTGGCTGCATGGTTTTAATTGATAAGCACTATGTCTATATATCCAATGTACCAGAAAAAAGCCATTTTGAAACCCTTCATATTCTTTATAAATGAATTGAATAGTGAATGATTGCATTGGCAATACTTATTAGAATTTATTTTGGAAAGGATTTATTTCCATAATTGATTGAAAGGTATACATTTTCTCTTATATACTTTTATAAAGAAAACAAAGCTATTTTCATGTAACAAAATGAAATTTATAGCAAAAAAACATTTTGAAATACTGTATCCCCACAAGCAGAGGAATACATATTTCCTGAAGTTATCAATAATATCAACAAAAGTTCCACCATAAATCCGTTGTTCTTTTCTCAGGTACATACTCGTATATATCTATGAGATATATATGGCTTTACGGGAAAATACTGAAAGTAACCCTAAGAGAATGAATTATTAATTTTTGAATATACATTTAGTAATGTGTATATAGAACGTATAACAACTCTATTAAAAATTTTTGAATTATTTAAGGGAGTAATGGATATATTCAAGACATATGTAGTTCGTTGTAAAGAAACTGATTTTGCAGTAAAATAGCTATTATTTTTTAAAACATCTGTTTATCATGACCAATAGCAAGCGCTAAATTTCTTTGTATTCCAAATATGTTTGTATTTTCCAATATATATCATTCCCAATGTGTGCAACCTTTTGGAAGGTGATTACGAAAGTAAGAATAGTGAAATATTGGAACCAAGCGTATCTCATTTCAAATAGAAGGACCTTAAAGAAACTTTTTCCATCCTTTAGTACGAGACTGTCAAGCCCTCATTTTTATAATAATTATAAAATAAAACAATTTCTCATTGGTCATGTTAACTTTAAAAGCTATTTGAACAAACTTAATTTAATTCCGTCATCTGTCTGCGATTGTAATATTGGTACTGAGGAAAATGTAGAACATTTGTTCCTTCTGTGTTCCAAGTTTGTCAGAGAAAGAAAGATTCTAAGAAAAAATACTCTCAAGGCATTAACATAAATTGGCCTCCAAATTTTCAACAACTTATTTCCAACAGAAATGCTTTTGAAAAGTTCTGTAAATTTTAGTAAATATTTACAATTCTCCAGGACTTTAATTTCTTACTTTCCTTTGCATAATGTGTGTTTTATACTTACTTCTGTAAGCCCCGTGTGATACTTTGTGGTGCACGGGGATTTATAAACGTTTTCAATAAAAAAAATGTATGTATTAAGAACTTTAGAAAACAGAAAAAGTGTTTTATGTTTTCCTGTTTATAAATCCATGTTCAGCTATTGTCCTCTTCTAAACATTTCATCGAACGCATCTTCAAGAAATAAATATCTCTCAACACAAGTTAACAACAATACATTATAAAATAACACAAACAACAATCGATATTTTTTTTCGAATTTCACAAAGATCTCGCTTAATAAGACACCCTCATTGGTGTCGGTTCCAATGATGATAAATAAAAGCATTTACTCGGCGTCCAAATAAACATTTGTTTGAGATAAATCGATTGAAAAGATCCACTATTTTGTTAGTTACAGTCTTCATTGATTTTCACCCCCATGGGAAAGTCTACTCGTTAAGAAGAACGTTTTCATGGAACTCCTAACTCACCCCGTGCGGGTCTCATTGATTAAGAGAGGCGGTATGGCACATCGAAAACGGTAGATGTTCCACAAATTATTTAAACACAATGTTGTTTAGAGTAAATGTTGATATTTAGCAACACTTAATTATAAATAATTTGTATTTTCTCCAAGTTTTTAAGAAAATGCATCGAATGTTGGTTTGATTAAACGTTAAAGGGAGTAAGATTAAACGAGTACCAAGAAACGTAGCGTGTATTATTTATAAAAACAAAGTTTTCAACTCAGACTCAATGTATTTAATTAATGTTACAAGGAGATAAAAGACAAAGGTATTGAAATCGGGAAAAAAATCTTTTAGTTAGAGATAAATAGGTTGTGTTAAGTAAATATTCAAAGGAAAGTAATTAATTTCCAATTAAGTTTGATATTAGAGTTTCAGATAGAAAAAAATGGAATGTTTGAAGATGATAATAGTTTATACATAAAATAGGGCTGTGATGGGGTATGAGCTTAACTATGATAATACTTTTAGTAAAGATTTATTAATTGAAATTGGTTTCTTTATTATGTGGTTATGTAAAAGGTGTAACAATAAGTATTTATAATTATATTACATTGTCGCTACATTAAAAACGTATTCTTTGTTCTTCTTTATCAACAGTTTTACAAATGATGAGAAATATAGAAAACATTATTGAAAACGAAATGTAACGTTTTCAATGGTTAATTTATACCAAAAATGTGTTTTCCTTTCTTGGTAGATTTAACTTTTTTACATCGTGTATTATGTAATTAAATATAAATTATTTATAATAAGAGATAAAAACAATTTAAATTTGATTCATTAACATCCATTAGTTGTTTTTTTTATTTGAAATTCATGATTGAAAATGAAAAAAAAAAATTAAAAGAAATTTTTGTTAAAAATGTAATTTATAATTTAATTAATAAGAATAAGAACAACAAAGTTGAGTATAAATACTCAAATTAGGGCATTAGATTATTTTTGAAAATTTGTAAGAAAGAAAATGCGTCATTTTTATAAAAGATCAATTATAAACTTTTTGCTCTCCTATTTCAAATAGAATGAAATACAGATAGGTAAGCTATCGTTTAAATCAAAAACATTCTCATTTTTTTTAGTACATTATAATTGTCTTCTTCAAATGTAAGAAAGAACCTCAATGAAACTCAGAACCCATTTTCAGACATAAAAATATCTCAATTTTCATGATAACTTACAACGAGGTAATTTATATATACATCTCTTTATAATACTACTTTAAAAATAAACTCAAACATTCCGTAAAAAGCCCACACGTTAATTGAAAACTCATTTAGTAGTGTGATAGAGAATATAATATACGAAATACATTTTTTTACCAGAAAAAATGTATTATTTAGAGAAAAAATTAGCAGTTTATTAACACATACTGTTCTTTGGAAGAATGCGAGGTAAAAATGTAATATTAATGATGGGTCTATTTTCTATGTGAAAAAATATTTTAATTTTGAGTAATAGTTTTAAATTTTACGGAAAGGCAATTTTAAAAGTACACGGTACCTTTCTTTCTCAAAAAAAAACAACTGCAGTATTATTAAAAGTTCCTGAATCATTTTTTTTTTCAGACTGTATTTTTAAATTGATTCTCAAAATAGAAATCAGTTTGGAAAGATATTCAAAATTCTGATAGAACTCAAATATTTAATTTTTTTAAAAACTTCTATAAATAACTTAATTATTAATATTCTAAAAGTTATTTCAAGTTATTTATATTTCTTGATTAATGGGGGGGGGGATTAGAAAGGAAATGGAAAATCTGCCGTTATTGAAATTGAACATTTATTTTTGTAGCCAAATCCTGAAAAAAATACCCACAAAAAATCTAAAAATATTACTTCTGTCATTAAGAAAAGAAAAGACTAGAATTTTGAGACTTAAATTCATGCTAGCTCTTATATTGTATATATATATGAAAGTATATACAAGAAATTCCGACTCTAACAGAAATAAAGTCTTATAAAATAATAAAAAATAAAAATCCGAGAAAAAACTTTTAAAAACTGGTAGACATAGATTTTGAGACTAGTAATGCAAGGAAGATTCAAATTCTTTGAAACAAATTAAATACGACACCTAAAATTAGGCACCAAGCTTCTTAACTAGACGAGTCATTAACCAACAGAGCCGATTTAACTTCGTTTTGGGCCCTGGGCTCAAAAGATCTGCAGGCTCCCTTGGCAATGGGTGATCGAAATTTGTAACCAGAGAATCTGGTTCAGCTTATACGGGCCTTTTCAATAGGGCGCCTGGTCACCCGCCCCAAGCACACAATGGATAAACGGGCACTGTCGACAAATTCCCATATATATACAGGGTGTCCCATAAATAGATCCCCAACTCTGTACAGCCAGATCCCTCGTAGGAAGTGCATAAAAATGCCCAAAGAACTGTACCTGTATGATCCATAGCTTACGAGAAAAATACGGTGATTGATGGTTCAGGATGGAGCTCCGGCGCGTTTCTGTACTCTTGAACGAGATCTGCTGCATATGACATATTCCGGTCGTTGGATAGGGTGTGGAGCTCATGTTCATTGGCCACCTTGATTGCCAAATCTCACACCGTTGTATTGTTTTTACTATGGGACAATCTAAAGGTTTAATCCAGACATAGAGACTTCACAGACGAACTTAGTTACTCGTCTGCATGCTGCTTGTACTTCGGTGCGAAGTGTGCACTATCAAGCCTGGCTCAGTATGCATCGGCCTTTTTAAATACTTGCAAATATTGAGGTTGATGCGTTCAATAGGTTGTTTTTTTCCTTGCACCGGTTGAGACATCATACTTTGTTTTTCTGATAAACTATGCATTGTACAGGTACAGTTCTTTGGACCTTTTTTATGTACTCCGAAACAGGAATCTAGCTGTGTAGAGCAGTATTTCTAAGACTTTCAATATGAGCGACTCAATTTTCAGTCATAATTTTCATTGCCCCCAACCATACAATAACATTGTATTGAATGCAATAATAATGTACTTTGACGCTGGAAAAAAAAATTACAATACGACTTTAATTATAAGTAACACAAATTATCAAGATATATTATATTTTCTATATAATAAGCTCAAGTAAGTCAGTAATAATTATTAAACTTGCTCTTAATTTAATGTGAAAAATTTAATTATCAAATGTATTGTACTGTACAGATAAATTTATAAGTATATTATAGCAGTATTGTTTATTATATCAGAATGGTACTTTCTTTTGCTTTCTTTCAGTAAATTAATATTTGTATACATTTTTTAATTCATCTTATATTTTTGATTTTTCGATGCGCTCGCGCACCCCTTGTAGGGTTATCCCTCCCCCTAGGGGGTGCGTTCCACAGTTTGAGGAAGGTTGGTGTACAGTCTGTGTGCTATTTTTGTAACACCTTGTATACTTCTCATTTTAGAGTACTATGTAATCTTGAGCAATTTTGGTACTTTATAATGATGTGCGTGTTGCTAAGGCGATACATTACAATAATGATACTTAAATCATTAGACAATTTTATACATACTTCATGTTCACGTGGTACATTAAAAAATAACACATTTTGTGTAAGAGCAATAAATTTCATTTAAATGTATTTTATAGTCTTATGTAAAACCTATATATTATAAAATATTTTATTTTGCTGAGTAGGATCTTCATCTATTTAAATCCCTATCTTATTCTCCCGTTTCTTTCACACTCATTGCAAGTGTTGCACAAATGCAATTGCAAATTATAAATAGCAAGTTTTAATAATGGTAACTGTAGACATCTGCGAAGGTTCTTGTTACAAGTGGTGACGGGGTACAAGAGCCACAAAAAATGTCGCAAAGGAACTGAACTTAATTGAGACTGATGTTATTTTTAGGCCTCTCCTAGACCCCAAGGGAACAGATGTGTGTTACCGGAAGAGCTACTTTTCCAGGGATTGAGTGCGAAAAAAATTCCGCTTACTTCGTTTAGAAAAGTGCTCTAAAATTAGAAAAACAAATTGAAGTGGAAGGTCAGTGTTCCTTTTCCGTGTTAAAAAAAGGAAGAAAAAAAGGGAATTTTTTTTCAGCAGGTAGGAGAGAAGATGTAAAGGGAAAAAAAAGCGAGAGGGAGGGAATAATGATGATGAGCAAAGGGAATTTTTAAAAGACACGGAGGAAGACAACCTTTAGGTATTTTTTCTTATAACCCTTGTGAACGCGCATTTTTGAGTGGGTGAGATTACACAAGTTAAAAAAAAAAAAAAGGAGGAGCTTTAATCATTGGTCCTTTTTAAGACAGGAAAAACTGTAAGCAGAACAGGTGTGCTGGCTTTTTGTAATATTTTCATCCTAACGGTGATAAACTGTTTTTAGGCTCTGTTTGTTAGAATAAAATAAAAGTATTTACCTACAACTCTTGCTTTTTTTTACATAACTGTTTTCAAAAATTTTCGATTTGTATTAATTTTTTTAAAAAAATTAAGCATTATTAGTATTGATATATAAAAACTTAAGATTTTAGTTAAACAAATATTTTAATTATTCAAGTAATTAGATTTTGTAATTAAACCTAATGTTTCGTTCATAAACAGTCATGAGCTTAAACACGGAAATGTCATTATTATCAGTGTATAAATAATTTTTTTTTGTCAAAAAAAAACAAACTTAACAGTATTAAAATTGAAAAAAAAAGTTTATATATAACAAACATCCCACAACGCAAAATCTTATTTTAAAACTAATTGAAGAATTGGATAATTATATTTATAAAATCATCTGCAATTAAATGATTTTAAATATTCAGTATCCAATAAATAAATACAAAATCCTGCCGTCTTCAAAGTTCAATTAAGCAAGCTGTCGTGTGGGGCACACAGATTCAACCCAGGCAAACAAAAACTTTAACTATGGGAGAACCTATTGATTTGTTGCCAATGTGGCCTTGTCAGTAACCTTCTATATGACAGCTTTCATGAAAATCAAAACGTATTTGCCACATATTTCCCCCTTTTTTTGGGAGTGGCAAACGCTTTTTTACAATCTTAAGATATTTGGGGTGACTGAGTTCCTCGCACGATCACTTTTGTTCCAAAATATTTTCTATGAACATGATCCATTTCTCCTTTGTTAACAACTTAGAGGTTTTGATTGTTTTGTTGCATGGCTCATTATAATTTATAAATATAAATGAACAGAACATATAAAAAAAATGGGCATTTGCGATATCTGTTAAATGATATTAAAACAGATCAAGCAAAAGAAGAACCTGCTGAAATAATGGATATTAATCATGATAATGAAAGTAAATTTGAGAAAAGCAATGGACACGAAACGTTTGAGCAGAACGGAAAATTTTCATTTGCTACCTAAAAAACTCCAGTAAAAAAATATGAAACCACAAGTGTACTACAAGACACACTGCGTCGTATCAAAAACACACAAGTGAGCAAAAAGCTCATCATGCTATTTGTCGATCATCAAAGAACAATAAAATTACAATAACTTGAACAAAATATCATAATATTGCCTAAAAATATCAATCCTGTAATGTCAGCGAAAAGAGTCTGATTTACGTCCTTTATTAAAATCATGCACATTTGAAGCATTTTAGTTCAATTTGATTGGATTTTTTCCCACAAATTATCAAAGAAAGATTTAAAAAGCCCTTAAAAGTACTAAGTATACATTCTCTTACTTAAATTATTCCCTGGATTTATGATTTTTATCGTGTACAATAAAAATAATTATAAAAAAAAGATTGGTGTGAATCAATCACCCCGCGTTTCCACTTACGTTAGTATCGAGAACGCGGCTGCTCCGAATCTCCGGGGTTAAAAATTTGCTTCGTAAAACTTAAGTTTCACTAAAGTTCTAATATTACTATATAGATTAGAAAGTGATTTAATGCATTATTTTTCGCAGATAGTTTTACCTAAATTGCCATTTGGATTTAAATGTCAATTAATCTCTCTTGTACAAATGATTTAATTTTTTTAAATCCATTTATCAGATTATTAAAATTGTTTATTTCTGTGATTGTAAAAGCGTATTTCTTTTTGTAATCAATATTAACAAACAAAATATCTTCATACACACACACATGCTATTTTATACATCTCACATTAAACTTGTGTGAATTTATTTAAATCTCTCATTCAAGAATACGATTAAAACTTTGATAATTATTTTATGAAAACGCATAAATCACATGTGGTGTTTTTTTAAAAAACTTATCTAGTATATCCCTTTTTCGAATAATCAATCTTGGTCTTTCTTCCAACTAATAATTCCCATATACGTATATGAGTTCATCAAAGTAATGGGGGGAAATTAGTGCTATAAAATCGGAATTTTAGAAAAATGAAAATGCAAAATACGTATAATCTCTTAAGATATTATACCTTAAATTAAATAACCTTGAAAACTTTCGGCATCTCTCCCTTCCCAAAACCATCTTTTCCCTTCATACGTTTTTATAGTGTAATGAAGAAAATATATCTTTATAAGGGGTGACCCAATGTAATAAAAGGACACACGGGGAAGAGGTTCTTAGTCCACTAGTTAATTCAAATATGTTTATTAGACAAAAAATAAACATTTATATACATAACTAGAGAACAAACATATAGAATCGAATTAAAAGGAATAGGAGCGCACATGTTCATACGTCCTTACAGTTTCGAAATTTAACCATCACTGATTATTGTTCTACCCTATAGAAGGCGGGAAAGTCTTTCTGCTGTTAATATGGGAAGAGTCTAAAGAAAGGGTGGTTACATCTTTAAAAAAATAAAAACTGAAATATCTACTAAAATAATATCCTAATTAAACATTTACTTTTATCCAAAAAAAAAAAAGAAATAAAAAAATCTTTTAATGACCCTATGACTAAAAGAATACATTAAATGCAAACAAAATAATAGTTATTGAACTTCTATGAAATAACAAAAGCCGTATAATTATGCACAGATAAATTTAACTTATAGAATACGATTTTTATTTTTTTGCATAAAAATGTTCGAAGATTTCGAAGACAGCAAGTTTACACTTATCTGTTAAGCAATATTTAAGAAAAAATATTTGTTTATCTTCGTTATTATATTAATTTTTTGGTCATGCTAAATTTTTATCTTTCTGTTTTATTCTGGTTTATGCAATGAAGCTAACCAACCGATAAATGTGTTGCTTGGGTTATAATTACACTATATTTATATTTACTAGCGGATTAAAAAATATTGTGTGCATTTTTTAAAATAGTAAGTTATATATAAAAAAAACTGTTTATCTCTGGGGAAACAGATCTAAAATTTTTATTATATAAATGCCTTATTTTCCCAACTAAATATTTCTAAGTAATTCAGAGATAAGATGTTTTAAAATTTCTTTAAGAATCATTTCGAATAACTTAAAAAAAAGTGAAGGAAAAATCTATTATTTCACACAAACGTTCTACTATTTGATTAAAGCATTTAATTTCAAATTACTTTAATCTATTAATCTCCAGTAGACTCATAAAACTAGTTTGAAATAATAATATTAAATTTCCATCGATTATTGCTTATTAAACAATGCTTAAAATATCCGACTTAATTGCGACAACTTTTTTTTTAAAAAAAATGGAGACATGGGAATTTTTTTTGTGGTTTTTAAATTTGTTTAATTAGAGATAAAGAGACTATTATTACAAAAATGGAAAAAATGGGTAAAAAATTACAAAAAATAACATAAAAAAAGCCCATTCTGTACCAAAAGTTTATCAACAAATTTTCAATTTTTCAATCTAATGTGTTGCTATATTATTCAATTTTGAAATGATCTTCAGGATAAGGATATTTTCTTTTTTACAAAAACAAGAGCATTTTATCTCGGTTACTATATGAAAATGCTTAAAAAGACAGTGATTATATTCACATAAGGGACTGTAAACTTTGTAATAAAACAGTGATTGATAAATCTGAAGGTTAATACACTTCTACTATTTTACAGAACATACACAAAAAATTTCAGTTAATTATTTTCAAAACTTTTTCAGCAATCGCTGTCCCCGTTTGAGCATTTAAAAAAAAACACATTTGGAGTTAAACCAGTTTTAAAGTTTGACATCTTGCTTAAAGTAATGACATCTGCTTTTACTAAAACACTTGTAGTTTGAAAATGAACGGAAATAATAAACTTGATACTTTTATAAAGCTAATAAGAGATGCCCTATTATAAAAGCATAAAAAAATTTGTCAATTTTTGGCAAAATTCACAATTCTAGGATAGTTGGATACCTCAAAGAAAGAAAATTATTATGTTTCAGGTGAATTATACATAAATATTAATGCATCATCACCTAATACCCTCAAACCTTTCATCAAATACCCCAGGGTGAAAATAATTGTAAGTTAAACCCAACATGGCATGTAATGTAATACAATAAATTTATATATATATATATATATATATTTGTAATACATACAAAGTCATAAAACAAACACATATAATGTGTAACATAATAAATACACATAGTGTAATGTAATACGATAAATGTATGTAATACAAAATGTCATATAATAAATACTTGTAATGCCTCTTCGTGTGCATGCGCTTTAAGCTCTGTGCATTATTATGAACTCTCTGGATGCTAGTGAAGCCACAGCAGTGTTACTAGGTAGCAACTATTGTTTCTCTTCAAGCAAGAGTAAGCTTGAAGACATTTAATATATCTTCCGAATATTTTTATAGACATAGTTAAATAGACATTATCTTGTATTATTTTCTTTTACAAAAATAATTTTGTCAACAACTTTTTATCCTATAGTTTTACAAAGAATTTGAAAAAATTTTAATACTTTTAAATCTTGGAAAATTTTAATAAAATTTTAAGTACCGTTTAGAAGAATTACATTATTTCCTTTTTATTTTAAAATGAAGCATGTGAAAGTAAACTGCAACACTCCGTAAGAATAAAAGTATCCAATAATGTATGGAACCATGACTTTGTATAATGAATATTTTTTTTATATATTCTCGTTTCTTGGAAAATACATGCATAAAAGTGTTTTAAAAATATTATTACTATAAAAAAATAACACTTTTTTTTTGTAAGAATGAAGGAAAAATTACAAGTTTTCAAATCATTCCGTTTTTATGGGGAAATGCGTCCATAATGATATTTTGTCTATGTATATGTGTGTGTGTGTGTGGAAGATTTCATCACTGGATCAGTGGATTTATAAATTTTTTAACGTATCATAGATTAGAGATATTTTAACGAAAAACACCGGTTTATTTTTAATTGATAGTAACTCTGAAAGTAATAAGTTTTGAAATATCTTAATTCAAGCTCTGGGGATAAGTCTCAGCTTTATATTATTGTTATAGAAGCATTTTCCATAAAAGGGGAACGTTTTGAAAATATGTCATTTTTTCTTCATTGTTTTTATTAAAAATTCAATTTAATTACTTTTTTAGGTAATAATATTCTTAAAACAATCTTATATGTATATCCCAATTCAAATGACACTAAAAAAATGTTTATTTAGATCATTTATCTGAATCACAATTTCGAATTTTTAAATTTTTTATATTTCCCATTAATTCTGATATTCATGTTGCGAAATAAACTACAACACTCCAAATACATTAAACTGACAAATTTTTAACCATAAACAACAAAATACATACTTACATATCCGATATAGTATACATATAATCAAATACACATTGTAGTGGATAAAGAAAAAGAAACGAAAATAATACAAAAATATTTAAAAAATAAGCCTAATAAAAACAAATAAAACCTCTTATAATACGATTCTAAAGTAAATAAAAATATGAAAAGAATACCATCACAAGAAAACAGAACCTTCACATCTGCCGCGCAACTTTTAAGGCACCTTCGAATCAATAAAAATAAATTAATATTCAAAATTAACTCAATCTTCATCTCCGATTTCTCTTTATTTTCTTCTGACCGGAATGGAAACGAAATACGATCATTTTCTTATTCCGTTATTTCACTGTGCGAAAGAGCACAAAAAGGGGGAACAAATAAATTGCATTTGTCTTTCCTAAAAATCCATTATAAGAAGCGTACCTCACTCTGGTTTAGCCGGTTACTATTCCCTTTTTCCTTTTATTCTCCCCCCCCCCCTTCCACCATTTTGCTTTTTCCCTTTACAAAATTCCCTTTTTTATTCCCCACTTTTTTTTTTTTTACTTCTGCTTCATCTTTAAGTGTTTGTTTGCATATGTTTATTGATTAAGTACAGTGAAACGATGTGTGACAGGTGTCCCGGTGTAGCTAGAGGGCGCTGTTTAATGTGCACGTAGATTTCTGTTTGGAAAAGAACATTTAATGTTTTTCAATTGACTTTTTGTGTTGTTTGATACTTACTCCTGCTGAATGAGTAAGTTTTAATGTTTTATATAAATGTGGTGGCTAGAGAGGTATTATGTTACAAGTTATTATACGTTGTTTTTTATCGCTGGTTATCAACTAACAAAATAAAACAGTTTAGATAATATGTACCAAAAATAATTTTTAAAAAGTAAAAGCATAAACTTAGATATAATCAAACAAAGTAAATTAAATACTGCTTTGCTTTTTTTTTTTCAAGATATATTTCACACATCACATTTTTTCAACCGTTGTTATTCAACTAAAGGGTTTCAATGAAAGCTTTTATAAATATTAAATAATATATATAAACAGAAATTAGAAAAATAATATTTACTTTATATAGAAATTTTTTTTTTCTATTCTATTTTAAATTAACTAAGCTAACTAACTGCTTATAAAACGAATATGGCAAGAGCTAGATGTCGTATAATTAACTCAGTTAATAAGTGGATATTTTTTGGAACTTTTTTAATGTTAAAATAAGGGACTCGACTTACGGATCCCCTAATCTCGGGGGTAAAAACGCAATTTACAAGAAAAAGGTTCTTTTTTGATTTCAAAACCATTAGAATTGATCAAGCAATTACAATTTTCAAAATTTGTTTGGTGTTTTAAATTTTAAATATTCCAATAATCTAATTATAAAAATACTTCTATAGTCCCTTTATTCTAAAAGTCCCTTTATTCTAGTTTCCCTTTATTCTAAAGCGAGGGGGCGTATTGCATAAATCATCTAAAAATAGAGTCAAAATTATATTTCCCGTATAGTCATCAAGTTGACAGTCACTCATTGGGACGTCTGAATGCATATGCAAACATGTGGCGAGTTTTTTTCTCCAGTGCATGAAACACAGGTCGACGACCACTTGCCGTATACAAATTTATTTTCCCGCTCATTTTCCACGCAAACAAAAATTGTGAAGAAAGTAAGGCAAGAACAGATATTGTTCAAGGGGATGAATGGAAAAAATGTGTTAATTTCAGATAGGATCACCAGAAAAAAAACTGTCGTCACTGGCATCTTTCGAAAAATTGAATAAGAAATTTTCCCATCCATTTTACTAGCTTGGCAACATATTTTTTCCCAGTTCGACTTACATACAAGTTACGAATTTTCAGTAAAGTTTAGAAGAAGACAATCCTTTTATGAACGGATACTTATATTCCCAAATATACGATGTATAAAATGACACTCTTAACTAATACAATTGTTCCATTTATAAGTTTCTTTAATTTCTTCACAAATATTATAACCCTGATACAATGAAATATATTAATATATAGTGTTTCATAAAAGATACATAATAACCAATTAAAACATATTGTATCTAATCAAACCGATATCTCTAAATTAATGCTTAATTTGGTAGCACAGCGTGTTTCTTGAAACGCAATTAACTGAATAACAACTGACAAATTAAAGCATGGTAATTTAGGACAAATTCAATTCCTTCCAACACTCCCAGCCAACCCCATAATGGTTAATTTGCAGTCTAACAACAATAAATCTGTTCTTAAACTTCACACTCCTTCCGCGACAAGGCGAGACGAGAGAGACCTGCATCTTTTACAAACAATTATTCTTCGCCAGTAATTCAATACGCCCAACACAATTAACAATATGGTGCATAATTAAATGCTTCCCCATATTCGAAGTTGATAGAGCCAAAGTAAAGCTCTAATCCGCCCAAAGAGCAATTAAATACCGAGTATGATTTCCGAAGTAATAGATAGAAGTGTCCCATTCTATCCACCTATTCTTCCGCCTGGTCGGATCGTTATCATTTTAGCTCGAATGCAGACCGATTTCAATTCAAAACTTTAAATGATTTCCAGATAGAATTCGGAAATCCCTAAATCCAATTAAATTTCTCAAAGCGTCTTTTAAAGGTCTTCATTTAACACATCTTTCGTTTGTCTTAGGGATTTCATTCAATTTTAAGCTCAAAGATCCACAAACTCGAATGAACAGTTGAGATTTAATTGCATATCCATTCAGAAACTCCTGTCAACGGATTTCTGTTTAAGCAGATATTTTCCATATCATTGAATTTAAAAAATGTTTTAGGAATGCAGGAGCACAGGCTTGTTCTACCTCCTATCAATGAGTTTATTGCTAAGGGAAGGGAATATTTTCAAATAGAGTTAAACTGCTGGGTTGTTCCCCAAATATGCTTTACAGAGTAAGAATAAATGTGAATAGAAATCTTCTATTTAAGATAGGAATGTATGAAGTTCTCATACTTAAATAATATATATCAAACATTTTACTATTCTTTATTAATTAAAAGTATTAACTAATTGCTTTGATGAATTGCGATTAAGTATAGTTTAACTGTGAGATCTTAAAGCCCATATAAGGTAACATTTTAAAATAATTCAGTGATTTGCGGAGAATTCAAAACAATTAATACATTTCCTTGCACAAAAGGTAATCTTCACATATATAGGAAAAAATCGACTCACTCAGCCAAAATATCTCGAACTATTAAATCTACGGACTTGAAATTTTGCCAGATTATTTCTTTTTTGAGTAAAGAACAAGTCTTGCGGGGGTACTATAGGCGAAAATCCTTCTTTTAGTTCTGTTAGACTTACATTCAAATTTAGCTATTACGTTTCTTTTGATGAGTAGAGAACGGATTTCGTGGAAATCAAACCCCAAGGCGTGACAGACCGAAAATTCCCCTTTTTTCTTCTACTAGACCTAAAGAGTGTCAATTTGGAAGGAATCTTTTTGTTGTTGTTGTTTACAGCTGTGAAACACTGTGAAAAAAAACTTGCAAAACCCCACTCCCATGGGAGTTTAAGGGGGCGTGATAGACAAAAATACCCGTTTTGTACTATAAGACTTATGGAGTTCAAATTTAGTAAGAATGTTTCTTTTGCTGAGTAGAAATCCGCTAGGAACGGGTTTTGTGGAAATCGACCCCCAACAAGGATTAAAAACAATATAGACGAAACTTCCTTTCTTGTATTTATATATAAGTGACAAATTAATTTATCTTTCAATGTCCATAGGTAGTTTAACGACAAACTTATTCTTTCATCATGTTTAATGCACAGACATTTAATCAGCTCAAATTTTTGTAATATTTAATAACTATACGTGATACCAATACACTTTAAAATACTTTTAAGACTATCATAGCTCATATTTTTTTTTGTTTTGAAAAAGGTATTAGTCGTATCAATGTTTCCTCCATTCATATTTTACATAGCTTTATCACTTGCCATTTATCAAGAATAGAAATGATAGAGATTACGCATGAATATTTAAGCCGTAAAACTCAACACCATTAAGAATGAATGCATACGTATGAAACTAATGGCGGATCAGAGAAATGATTTACGACACTTCCTTTCTCGAACAACCATTACTACGCCTGTGTTTTAACTTTTGCATTGACCAATTGAAGAAAGAAGAACTAGCCATCCTGTTTTCATTGCCTCAAACATAGCTTATCAAAGATGAATATAAAATAGTAGCTATATCGAAATTATTTTAACTGCAGTCAAAAATACACATTAAAAGATAAGAATTCTGAATAAAATTTAAAGTTATGATATAAAAAAAGAATAAGTTTCATCGTGCATGTGTGTTTTTCTCTCACATACATAAATAAATTTTTAAAAAAACTCTTCATAATTTTTCGCTTTATTGAATTAATATATATTTAAGATTTTTTAAATATTTTTTTTAAAACTTTGACGCTATATATTCCTTTGACGCTGATTTTGCATAAATATTGAATAACAGATTTTAAAGTCAAAAAACTTTGTCAAATTGAAAATAGCTCAACATTAACCTTAATAGACGGTTAGTTCTAAGAACTAATTTCTTTTTAGAACGAGACTCACACCCTTGCTGCCTTTGACATTTTTTATTAAATCAATAATGGTTTAAACATGCATCGCCAGACAATGGTAACAAAATAATGTGCTGTTCTCCTGCTGCGCAGTGAAAATTTGTGTGATTCAGAAATTTTTGGAGAAAGTTGCATACCTGCCTCGTCTGAAAAATTTGTTCAAGTGATTGACGCTTAAGGGTTTTGAAAAATGCAGGGTGTTTCGAAAGCACTTAAGAGGGGAAGCGAATAGTTGCTTAATTTTTTTAATCAAACCTGTTATTTAAGATTACTACTTTCGGGTAAAATATGTACCATACATTCTGTAAAAATTAAGAATACATTTAGACTTCACTTACCTATATAGAACAGTATAATTTGTCATACTTCTAAATGAATTAGCTAAATTATTCGCATACACAAGTTGAATTTTATATTTTCCCTCCTAATGTATAGTGTGTAATGGGTTTAAAGTGAACGTGCTAATATAAAAAAAAACTAAGTACTTAAGGAATTTTTTTAAAAAATGATATCGTAGCTTTATGCATCGTTGCGAATTTTAAAGGAAATTCGAACATTTTTCTGTCTGAAAACGTCTTTAGAGTTTGGTTTGGAAGTTGTGCTTTTAGTAGAAACACGAGTTTCATCAAATGTCATATACAAACGAGTAATAAAAACAATATATTCTATATAATTCTATTTTTCTTATATTGACAATTTTTCTTATCTCAAATTACGATAAAAAGGTTTTTTAATATTTTTGTAAGCATATTTTAGTTACCTGTTTCAACCCCGTTTTTATTTGTAAAATATAATAAAGGTAAGAAACACATACAATCATGTTTGATTTTAAATAATATTTCGAAATATATTCCATACATCCATGCTGTTCGTTATTCGGTACACTACTCGTTTTTAAAATATAGATTTGTTAAAAAAATTCAATCCTCATATCTTCTAAACAATTCTATTAAAATAAAATGTTTCATAAATTCCAAACTTTGATATCGAAAACTCCTCGATTTAAAACAAAATTTTTGTTAAGTACAAAAGAATAAAAAATTTGACTCCAATAATTTATTTAAAATTTTAAAAAACACAAACAATAACCGTTTTTTTCTTGAAGAATAAACTTTCTTCCGTTTTATACAAGAAGCAATTAATACACGAACAGAATTCTTACATTTTGCAAGATACCGATACGTGAACTCGCCGCCATCACGTTTCAAAGTTTTATACTTATTTAAAAATAGAACTCAAATTACCGCTTCTACCAGATACACAAAAAGAGATAAATAAAAGCAAAATTCAGCTAAAAACTGTTCTCCATGAAACACCCCATCATAAATTTATCCAATTCCTCGAAAACTTCCGCAGGAGAGGAAAATGCCTAGTACCATCCGTACTAGAGCATGCACTGCCTCCCCTGAGAAAATCTCATATCTTTATTTATGTTTGCAGCCCTAAAAAATTCCTACGACTCCGTTTTTCTTTGTGACACATCTTTCAACAACAACCAACAAGAAACAGCCAAATATGAACAATAGTCTGCTCGGTAAAACAAAGGAAAAATATTAAAGAGAATGCCTTTTCGAAAATGTGAGCTTGCAATGTTTTCTTAAAATATCACCCGGCAATTGTGTGTGTGTGTGCCTGGCAGGGTGAAAAAACGAATGGAAGAAGGAGACTATATATTTGGAACAAAGGTTGTTACAAAATTTATAGGTCTTCTACTGTTAAAGTTGCTTGAGGGTTTCAATGCAGAAACCAAACTCAAAAAGAATGAGCCAAAACTTTTCCCTTAGTTGAGAAGCTTTGTTTTTGAAGGTGAGTAAAAGGGAGATTTTTTTTGTTTGTTGCTATTATGCTAGAATGCGGACTGCATTTTTATGTCGCTTTGATTATTTAGTTTGCTTCTCTGAAACGATCCTTCGAGTTTAAATCTGAATTAGTAATGAATTGAAATGTATTTTCGACGGCGTGATTTCTATAAATAAATTAAACTATTTGATACTATACGTAGAGTTGTTCATAAAAAAAAAGTATTATTGTGATTTCACGGTGGATTAATTTAATAAATTAAACTAGGCTATAAATAATTTTACGTTTTCGTTTACAAGAAAAGTTTGTTTTATGATTTATTTTGACAAGCTATATTATCTCATACTTTGACATTCTCATTTATATATTATCGTTTAATACTAGTCAATTTTTTTCAAAATAAATTATTAAAATATATTTAAAACATTCTGAACAGATTTTATTAATTCTGTACATTTTTCAAATAATATTTTATAATGTATTAAACAAATTCTAAAAATTTTGAATTCGTATTTATTTTTCAATTTTTTTTGTGTGATCAATCAGTTGTTTATCTTATTATTACTTATCTCGTGTGCCCAGAATTATCAATTTCGTTTCCGTTAAATATATATCATAAAATGTGAATAAAAAGATATGAAGATAGAGTTACTATAGAGCATCGTATTTTAGATCTATAATGATACTTAAACATAACATGTGGCCGTGGGTAGCCTAGTGGTTAGAGCATTGGACTCCAAACCGGAAGGCCTGGGTTCGATGCCCGATGACACCAAATGCCCGCCGAGTGCAAACGGAGAACGTGCTCGTTAAATCAGTGGGTCCGAATGGTATCGCCATCTATCGTGTTGTACCGAGCAAAATCGCACTGTCACCTTCATGGGGGCTCAAAGCTTAGGCTAACGACAGGCGTAAAATTCTAGCCTTTAGCCGCGATGAATTTCGTGGACCTTGATCTGATGTTACTGTCGATCAGGTGGCATAAACAATAAACATAGCATAAAACAAATAGAATCAAGAATTAAGCAATAAAAACATCTGGAAAATTTTATTAAAAATTGTTATTGCCAGATTTAAGATCCAACTAATGATTCAAAGCTGTAACAACGCAGGCTGAATTATATAGCACAGCAATAAAAAAAAAAATTTAAAATTATCTTAAAATAAGAATATTAAATTAAATACTAAAATTATAGGAACAACATTAATATTTTTGTATTAAATAATTCATTAATATATATGAATAATTGCATGCTAGATAATTTTTAACTATGCATGCTTATTGAATTTTTAAAGAAAATGTACTCTCTTAATCAACATCCGTTTGTTTTTTTAATTTAATATCTTAGAACTAAAAACACAAAATTTGTAAAACTGCTCACGTTAAATGATGAATCAAAATGAAGTGTTTTATGTAAAATATACAAAGGCACTGAAAAGTAATTGTTATTTCAAAAAAGAAAATGAGCATTTTGAAAAGGACATTTGTTTCTAGTGAGGCATAAACTTAATTAAAACAGATGATTAATTTAAATTAGGAGAAAAACTCCAGAGCACCTAAGCTGAAGAGTTTTAGAATGAAATTTCCCATTAAACCAATGATCTTTCCGCTGTAATAGTGTTTATGCGTTAATTATTTTGAAAATGCAATTTTTCAAAATTATTTTACATAAGTTTTCTTTTTCTTTTTTTTGCTTGCGTGAGAAGACTGTATTTTTCATTTTAAATGATTCGTAAAACCTACTACAAATTTCTTTAGCAGATACTAAATTAGCTAATTAATAAAGTTTATTTTTGGCTAAATAGAGATTGATTATTTATCCCCCCCCCTAAGAATTTATACCAGGTCTATTGAGGGATCACCTTGTAAAGTTGAACCTCAGTCAAGTGACGAGAACAACACCTAAGATGACGTTTCACTCTCCATACTTCCACTTCATGCCTTTGTGGCCTCGATAGATTTAAAGTGCGTTAGTTACTCTACACCAGGGATGGGCATTTTAGGGTGACCGTCATTACTAAGACAGCTTAATGTAAAAGCGCTTTGAATCATTATAACAAAATAAGATTATAAACAATGATATTCTTCAAGTTAAATTTATTTTGATATAAAGTTAAAAAGAAAATTTTTAATTACAATTACATGTGCCTCATGAAGAAAAAAATCCTTTGAATTACATGAATATATTGTTTATTTTACTTGAAAGAAAAATAATAGTCTAACAAGTTTTACCATATTAAGTTACAAATCATTTTTTAACTTTTGAGAATATATTGATGTTTATGTTATATTTATCAAATAAATTGCATCATCGTCTGCGTTTAAAGTTATTAATAGAATGATTTCGCAACATAATATCCAAAAATTGCGGTATATTTGTGTTTTTACAACATAATATAAAATAAATATAGTTCCTCAGCCATAAATAAATAAAAAACGAACATATATAAAAGGTTATGGTACGATTATTTTGAGGTAAAATATTTTTTTAAATACTATTAGCCATATATAATTTCAGAATACTTTTTAGATTTATTTAATTTACTTTAAATATTCCATAAACGTTAAGATAGTTAAAACCAGATTTGTTTAATTAAGAAAATAAAACTTTAATTTTGTCTAGAGGCATAGAATATAGTTAAACTTCTTACTCAAGGTACAAAATTGAACTTTTTTTTCATTATCTTAATTAAAAGTTTTTTTTCCCACGCCGAGTTTTTAAATCCCAAGGAGAAAATTAAAGCTCAAGCAACGGAAAATTTTTTCCTTATTCTTTTTTTTTCTACTGTCGAGTTTAATATCGCATAATTTTGAAGTTTTCAAAAAGAAAAATTTAAATTAGATCTTCTTTCCATCCTTTTATGAGTTTCTGGTCAAAGTTTCGGTAAACAACGCAAAAAATACCAATTGTGTAAAATGCCAGAATTAAAAAAAAATTTTTTTTAGAGATATGCATATTTTGTTAACCGAAAAAATAAACTTCACTCCTGTCAGCTGCAGCCATTTAATTGAAATTTTTAATGATGTATAAATATTAATATAATGCTTCAATTTTATTTAAGTTTAAAGATTTAATAGAACTAAGAAACCTATTTTTGTACATCTAGATAACAACAAAATACTCAATTAATATTTGTTTAGTAATTAACCTTTAAAATATGCCAAACCCTCAGGAAAAGTTAGATTATTTCATTATTATTAAACTATTTCTTTTAGGTGAACAAATAAGTAAACATTTCTTAATTAATATAAGCATATATTTATAAATTTTATTATTAAAAACATAAATTTTCTTGGGATTCTAAATAATTGTAAAACACGTCCATTAATAAAAATGTACCCTGAATTACATTTTTGTGTACGAATAAGATTATACAAATGTAATTATGTTCCTATTAGTTAATAATTAATAATATGTAATTATTTGCAACAATTTTGGGGAATAGGACCTTTAATAAAATATGCATAACTACAAAATTATAACAGCAAACACATAAAAATTTTAAAAATAGGAAATATATGAAAACGAGAATTTTGATATCAGGATATTAATTATTAACGTGATATGGTAATTATTTCCATTTTTGATCATCTTTATGAAGACTTGTTTACCGTATTTTTAATTTACATCTATCACATACAACATGTCTTATTGGTTTATGCCTTCATAAATATTTAAGATATGCATCGGGAAAAAAAGTAAAATAAATCAAGTAAAAATAAAAGCTTGCCTGAGCTCTTGACACGAAAATCGAATGATTTTATTTTGAAAAACTTGATTAAATACTAACTCTGACAATAAAGTTTGGTGAATGAAGTAAGAAAGGCCGATCTGGCAACAATGGCAAAACAAAACGCTGCACATGCGTAACGGAAGGTGTTGACCATCTGCCCACACCGTTGTTCAGATGAGACTAATTTGTGTTCCGTGTAAGACTTGTTTTACAAAGTGCTTGTTTAGTACGTTGGTTCTCCACTGAGAATAAGAAAATGAACAAACAAATGATCAATTTAAAGTTTTTTAAGCTTAACAAGGCACTAAAAGAAACTTATGCGATAATGGTACGTGTTTATGAAGACTAAGCACTGTCCATGAAATGTTTGTACGAGTGGTTTACCCGTTTACGAAAAGCAGGGAAAGTGTTTCTGACAACCCTCATAGCGGAAGACAGGTGACCTCATCAGTGACGTAAACACTGAGAAAGTGAGGAAATTAATCACTTAAAATCGGCAATTAACTGTGAGCATGATAGCTGATGAACTGCAGATTAACCCTGAATGAATGAGAAAAACGTGCTATCGATATTGACGATATTCCTAAAATCCAACGAAACGTGACGAGGCTTTTGAATTCCATCCCAAAAGACTCCTTGCAGAGTTTTCAGGACATGTACAGCAGATACCAATGGAGCATACTTATGGGAGGTGACTATTTCGAAGGATAATAAGGAAACTTTCGTTAATATGATATCTACGTTAATGTTACAAGGCTATTCACCAAACTTTATTGTCAGAGGTTGTAAATTCGAGTGAGTTAACTTCGCAACATAAACGATGAGAGGGCTATTTGCGAAGAACAAGCTACTGAATTTTGAACCACGGTCAAGTGATTAGGACGATACTTGAGCTGGCACATCCCTTCTCCAAACAACCATACCACACCAACAGGAGGATTTTGAGCCAAGCCAGATTACTGGGTTACCACACGGGTCTATCGTTGTTGTTGTTGCTAATGCCACCTGTCTGGCGTAATCAGATAGAGGTCCACGAAATTCATCATAGCATCAGGCTAGATTGTATGCCTGTCGTTAGTCGTAGCTTTGAGCACCATGCATGTGACAGTATGATTTGGCTGAGTTCCACTCCAATTTTGAGGGAGAACCTCCTGGGAGTGGTCTGGCACTTCCCACCTCTCTTCTCTTTCCACCAACCTCATGAGAGGATTTGGGGCTGAACAGCTTTTTAGAGTACCCCCATGAAGCGAAGGCACTATATATTTACAAACATCCATGCCTTCTCCGGGATTCGAACTCAAGCCCTACGGTTCAGCACTCAGCGTCGGTAACCACTATACCGGATGGGCGACATTAGATGGGTCTTCAGTGGCATAAGGGTTCGAACTCATGACATGCCTTCTATGATCTGGGGATCATAACCAGTAGACTACCACAGCCCCTCAATAACTTCGTGAACCATTTTTATAAACAGTTATTTCTGTAATTAAAATTAAATAATGTACCGAGAGAAAAAAATTTTGATGTTATGTTTTAAAATAAAGAATTTAAATTAATTTGAATTAATTTAATTTATGTTTATAATGAAATATATATATAGTTTTTTATAGACTCTACTAGAGAGAATAAAATGACTTGAATTTTAAAGATAAAAGAATCATAATGATTTTTTGGAAACCTAAAAAAGGAGGAAGCTGTAGTATTATAATCAATGCTAATTGAGAACAGCATTGAAATCTGTATAAAAGTGAGTTTTAACCAGTTTTAAGGCTAGTCATTCTACTCCTTTTTACTTGTAATGCTGAGCGAAGTCCTGTGAAATGTGATACATATTGTTTAAATAATGTCAGATTTACACGAGTTAACAGTATTTAAATTTATTGGCATTTAGGAGAACGATCTTTACTGCAAAATACTCCTTTGCAAAGGAATGCTTACATGAAATTTGAATCACAAATTGAAATTATTATTAAAATTATTCAGACTCAGATCTTTCATGTACTCTTTCCACGAAAGACCTCATACATATTACCTTAGAATAAGATGAACGTACATTTTGGCATACAAGAGTAGATGGATTGGTTAGGTTGGGAGAATAAAGCCCACAATAAAAGATAATTTAATTTTCATATTTAAAAGTAATAAGTAGGCTACTCAAAATTAATTAATTTTAGAAATTGAAAAGAAATAAAAACTTTTTAGGTTTAAAAATATTATTTTTTTATGTTTTTTCACTTACAATGCATTAAATATACAATAATAAAATGAACATTTCATATTTTAAAAAATTTGTTCTATTTAAGACAAATAAAAATAGCAGTTGGTACATTTATCTCAATCTTTCACGCACATACAAATGTACTAAATATTTGAATAACTTTTCTCTTGACATTTACAAGTTAAGTAATTAGAGTAGAACGTCGTTTATCCGAACGTTTAGTATCCGGAGCGTCAAACATCCGGACCTATGATTTTTTTTTGTCAACTACATGTAGTGTATAAGAATACGTTTTCGAATGCTCAACAGTTGTTTCACGTGAGGCCAAAAGTGATGGGAAAACCCAAGGTGAGGGATATTCGGGGAATTTCAGTTGTGTGATTTGGTAAAAAATGCATGAAATAAGCAGTGGCCAGATTTAGAAGGAGAAAAATACTTCAATGACGACCACAGGGAGGAAATTACCGACTTTGTCCAATCGATCCCAGAATTTCAAGAATGCAATGAAGATGTACAAACCTGGATGACTTACGATGCAAAAGACTGTGGATTTCAAATGCTAAATAATGACGAGATTGTGACTTCCGTGCAAGAAGAATCCGACCCTGTCGACGATGAAACGGGAGAAGACGAAGACGACAACAACAACGAAAGTAGCAAGGGTCCATCAAATGCTGACGCGTTTACTGCGTTAGAGACAACTATGGAGTGGTACGAACTGTGAGAGTGCTACCCTACTCAACTACTGCAGCTCAAAAGAATCAGAGACCTTGCATTGAAAAAACGAAGGTGTACAATGGTACAGCGAAAACTAAGTTATTATTTTTTACAATAAAGGCAAAATTGTGACATTTTGCACGTATTTTGCTTTTTCTTCAAGCACGTTTCCCGCATGGGATGATTTTCAATATTCGTAGTGTCCGGTTTCATATACTGCATGGATCGTATTCGGTTTTCGGTTATCCGAACAATTGCGTATCTGAACGGTGTCCGGTCCCAATTGATTCGGATAAACGACGATCTACTGTATTGTAGGAATTGATCACATTTATATGATCTGATGTAAATTAGTTCGATAAAATTAGCGATCCTTATTAATAAAGTTAATTATAAAATGGAAATAATTTCAACAAACTCCACTAATCCATACTCCTTTCTTGAAACTTATTTTTAAAAAAGAAAATGATTCATCGATTTACTATCAACTCACAATTAAAAATGTTCTGAATAAGCATATCTTTGTACGCATCTGGCATATAAACGTGTGTGAAAAGTATGTAACGTATGTGTACGTAACGAAACGTAATAAACGCATGGGGCATGTATTTTGTGCAATATTTCTTTAAAATATATACTAGCGTAATCTACAAAATAATTTGAAATAATATAAATGATGCTTACGAAAAGCGAAATCGTAAATTATTTCTGATCTATGTATTTTATAGAATAAAATGTGCATAGTAACTAAAAATATACCTATTTACTTACGATTCAATCCAAAATATAATTCTTTGAACGGCATTTATTATATTAAAGTTTGGTACTATATGTGCTGATTTGAAAATACATTAACCCAACATAGGCATACCTATAAATAATACTTACATTTTCGAGTCATAAATAAAATGTACGGATTTCAACCTTCTAACACATCTTTATTTTTGACTGTAATAAAGTATCATTCGGTGGAAAAAGTACACAAACTGCGAATATAAATGACCTCGAGTCTTCTACATTCCAAGTAAAATTCGCATGAACATTATGGGAAATGTCATTCAAATGATATATATACTTAAATAACCATCTTTAAGGATTCCACTCAAAATATTTTTTTCAAGTATTTATATTTTTCTTCTGCCACGTCAATGTGGTTAAAAATAGATTCGAAAAATATCTCAATTTCCCAAACAAGATGGATTTTTTTTCTGATACTTTCTGGAGGTAAAAGTGTAGAGGTACAGTTACTTATGTAAAGGTAAAATAATATTTTATGTATTAAAATTATTATTTAATAAGAAAGATATACCTTTTTTAAGTAAAGTAAAGAAAATTCAATTAATATATGATATTATTCATTGCGTAATTTGGATTTAATAATTGATTCCTAATACTTTTTATATTAAAAAAGAGTAATACAGATTTAAGAACTTCAAGGGCAGGTAGTATTTCAAACGATTAATAAATAGTGCATATATATATATATAGTATAATAAAGCAAAATAAAATAATAAGAGGCTAAATTATACTTCTCACAAGGCTAAAAAAGAAAGAAATTGGAACTTTAAGAAACATATCAAGAAAATAAATGGCACAAAAGAATGTTGTACTTAAATTGGATAAAACAGGCAAAACAGGAAACAAAGGTGTAGAACAATTGAAATTGAAGATCCAAAAGAGTCTTTGGACTAAAATGGAGACCTAATATGATTTCTAAAGCTGTATCTGAATTAGGCATGCCAAATTAGGGATAAGCAATATTTTATGGATCACCGCAAATATATATATATATATTTAAGTGAAGATTAGATTCATTTCTCACAGTCTTGGCATTTAAAAAAAAGCTTTTTAATATTGCTCACATCATTAATTTCATTTTGCCATCCGGAAAGTTATTTGTGTGAGCGTGCGCTCGCTCAAAATTTTTTAAAAATACAAGAGAGGGAATCATTTAAATTTTCACATTAAATATACAAAGGGAAAATTCAATATAGGAAACAAAATCGCGAGTTCAAGAGAAGGGAAATATTAGTTAATAGAAATCACTACAATGTTTAGGGACAAGTTAAAACCGCTTTGTAAAGCACTTGAAAGCTATTGTAATATTATTTTCCTGTGTATTGCCAGTAAGTCCATCGAGCGTTTTAAAATAGGGTTTTTGAATTTATGAAAAAGATACAAAAAGAAGTTTCGAATTTTGAGTAAATATTAATTTGTTATAACAATTTATGTATATATATATATATATATATATATATATACTAAACTCAGCGGCCCAACAGCCAATGAGGGTCAACGCCTACTGTGCCCAACTAAGTATCCGTGACCTTGGGTGCTGAGGTGCATAAGCAGACGTTCCGTTCAGATGGTCAGTCTGGCGCGAAATCCTCAGTGTTTAGTTCCCAAGCAATCTTGGTACTCATTTATTGACCCACTAACGGGATGAAAAGCTGAATCAACCTTGCCCAGCCCGGCATATAATGAATATAGTATAGGCATAAAATGAATTTTTTAAATTCCTTTTAAAGGAAGTTCTAAATTTTTCCTCTTTGAATGACATTGTTCAGTTTAAGAAAATAATATTTTAATAGAATGAGCTTTTTTAAAATTTATTAAAATTTACAAAAAAAAACATGATTATTTTAAAATTGTAAAATTATTTAAATAATGATAAAAACTAATACGAATTTTCAGATCAAATTGCATTTTTAATTCTCTTGCTATTGCACAATGTTTTTTCGCTTGATTGATATTCTAAATTCACTGATAGAAGCAACATGTGATTATAATTAACGATGTGTCTCATATTTTTGAGCAACTTTCAAGTAATGAATCAATGCCCTATTGTCCTAACTTCAACAACCCTCATATGGAGAAGCATCAGGACTTGAAAATACTACTCCACTGTAACGTTAATAGCAACGAGATAGCATCCGTAACCACTTCTTTTACGCAGTCAGTATAAAGTTTAAATGCATTATTAATAAAAAAAATATATACGCGATTTACAAATAAAAACTTTCATTCTGTGAAATAATTTTAAAACTGCATTACAGGAACATTTTTTCGTCAAAATGTCAAAAAAAGGAAGCATTTTCTGGCATTGTTTCAAATATAGAGGACAGCTGCATAACTTATATGCTTCATATATACTAACTAATATTAAAAACTCAAAGTGAAATTGTTGGGCAATTTCCAAAAAGACTATTTTAAATTATTAAAAACTAAAGAAAATTTACAAAAGAATGTGAACTGTACATTTTTAACTTGACACAAATTTCATATAATTACACGTAATTGTTGTAAAGATTTATATCATTAATATTCGTAACGGACACTAAATTATTGTGATCAAGAATGCATCAATCATATAAAATGTAATTATAACTGTATATATATATAAACCCCACGTCAAAATATAATAAATGATAATAATAATAAATGAGGTTTTCAAAATCTAAATTTCTTTGCGCTGAATAGTTTAGTTTAACATTCATACTCTCAGGAAAACAGCAAACACCGCTTTCTCCTGCAATCAAGTGCTGGTAACCGCTCTTTAACACGGTACTAGCACGGATTCACTTTTAAACGGTTCGAGTATGGAGTAAAACTCTGTACAACATGTAATGTAATAAAAGATATTAAAAATGAGCTTAACCTAATTTCAGAGAAACTAGGAAAATCATCTTACATCAACTCAATAAGTGTGATAAAAATCTTAAGGTATCCGACTACCCTAAAATTGTGAATTTTGTCAAAAACTCACAATTTTTTTTACAATTTTTTTATAGATAATCTTATTAGCTTTATAAAAATACTAAGTTTATTATTTTCCGTTCACTAGAACAAAAACTACAAGTGTTTTAGTAAAAGCAGGTAACATTACACATTAAGCAAAACGTCTTGCTTTAAAACGCGTTTTACTCGAAATGTGTTTTTTTTTTTTTTTGAAAATGCTGAAATGGAGACAGCGATTACTAAAAAAGTTTTGAAAATAATTAACTGAATTTTTTTGTGTATGTTCTGTATAATAGCAGATGTGTGTGAACTTTCAGATTTATCAATCATTGTTTTATTACAAAATTTACAGTCCATTATGTTAATATAATATCTGCTTTCTTAAGCAATTTAATATAATAACTAAGATTAACTGCTTCAATTTTTGTAAAAACTAAAATATCCCTTATCTTGAAAGCCATTTTAAAAATGAATAACATATATAGCAACACATCAGAATTGAAAAATTGAAAATGTGTTCATAAACCTTTGATACACAAGGGTCCGCGTTTATGTGATTTTGTGTATATTTTTACCAATTTTTTCCCATTTTAGTAATAATAATTTCTTTTTCTCTTCTTATAACCTTAGCATATTTTCTTAAAATGTACAAAACAAATCTAAAAAAAAATCCTTATATTTTCTTTTTTTTAAAAAAAAAAAAGTTGTCCCAAGTAGTCGGATACCTTAAGTACGAAAAATGCCTTGCTTGACATTTTTCTGTCGAGCGCATACTTACTATCAGATTTTCTCTACACAACTTTCGTGAAGTATTAATACTAAAGTACACTTTAAAGTTATTCGTCTTAATTTTGACTACGTATATTAAAAAATATCGGATATAAGTAACATTCAATCTTTTTTAAAGAGATAAAAAATATGATTTTAATTTATGAATTTATCTATAATCCTAAGTTAAACATTTGGCATTTGAGCACAAACTTTAAAAAAAAATTTCCTAAAAGATAACTAGTGATGGTTAGTATAGTGTTTAGTATTGACGGAGAAAACACTTTTTAATTAACATTAATATGTATTAATTCTTAAGAAAATTTCAATAACGTTATTTATGTTAATTTAAAAGCTAGGTGTGGATAGGCGAGGGGGTTACGTCCTGTCCGCATCAGTTCATACTCATAAATTATATGACTGTTCATACGCATTGCTTAAATTGTAAAACCATACTTTATATGTATTATGATATTCTAATTCACAGTCTGGTTCGAAGTTTTTCTGACTGTTCAGGATGTGAACTTTCCACTAGTCTCTTCCTTAAAAAATTCTGTTTCTCGTAGGCTTTCTTCATTTGTTCTTTTTTTCACAAAATTCGTTCTTGGCGCTCCTCTTGAGTTAAATTCAACTTTTAACGACCCATTTTTACTAATCATACCTTATGTATAAATAAATTTATTGCAACATTACAAAAAACTTTTTTTATATGTAAAGAAATTTTTTTAAAAATTTTTGGAGCTTAATCCTCCCTTTTTTCCTTCCTTTTGTGCTAGTTATTTGTTTTGTATAACAGCCATTCACATAATAGATAATTTTTTTAGAATGTAACTCCCGTGTTATAAGGGGGCTACCTGTATATGACTAAAACAAAAAATATTACAACATTTTTTAATCACAGTAAATAATGTATATAAATTTAACTATAATAGTAAAATTTTAGTATTTTATTAGTAAATAGAATATATAAACTTAATTATAATAGTAAAATTTTAGTATTTTAATAGTAAATAGAATATATAAATTTAACTATATTTTGTTTTTAATAGTATATTTCTCCAATAATTATTTAGAATCAATTTTTCAAAATGGCTAAGACTATAAATTCAATTGGATGAACTTTACAGAGATATTCAATAGCGTTAGAGATAATAACAATATTGCGTAGAAGCTTTAAAAGATACACAAAGAATCATTTATTCCTAAGAATTAGAATAATCTTCAGCATTAACTTATTCTCATCTAAAAATAAAGCAACAGTTACTCACACAACCGATCCAAAATAAATCAGATCTTAAGCAAGGGGAAAAGAGTTCCACCCAAGGCCCACAGAAAGACAAATAAACCGAACCATTCCTACCGATCCATGGATTTCCAATTGCTACATCTTAATCCTATCTTTCCTTTAACCCTTAAGTCTTTTCCCAAAGACATGATTACTCAGGAAAAGTAGGGAGGATTATTTACTCGGGAAAGGGTTAAAAAGTACCACAAGGCGCAAGGGGTCACCAAGAAATGTCATTTTAAGACCAGGCACCAAATCTTTTACAAGGACTCAATTTTGTTCGGAAACCTGAAGTAATCACTCAGACCGGTTGGTGTCACTGTCCCAGCACTTTATATAGTAGAGTGGCGTGGCTTCATTTTGGGGAGGAGTTTAATTTTGGATATTAACGCGAAGAGATGGATTAGGGAGGCTTTACTCGCAGGAACTCTTGATGTATGGTTCTTGATGGAACAAACTCTCGCCTTGTCTGGTAATATACCGGAGTGGGATGTTTTTGAGGAATAGTTAAGTGTGATAAATGGACGATTTGTCGTGCTTCATACTTTCTACTTCGACTGACATTAATTCTGAGACAAAGGGGCACGGATCGTGGTATTTTAGCGCGATTTGGAAAAAAGTTTAATTCGTTGAAGATTCTTGTTGGATAAAAGGTGAATAATTGTTAAGATAACTGGATATACTTTCATTGTCCGGAGGATTTAACTGTGTTTATTAATAATCAGAAAATATGCATGGAACAATGCTGTACAGATGTAAGAGATTAAAATGCGTATAAATCTGTAGCGGTTGATTACATTAACATCAATATTACATCATTTTGTTAACTGGCAACGCGTCGATTTAAAATATTATGCATAACATAATTTTCAGAATGGCAACAATGGGAAATAGAATTGTATAAAAAAGTGTAAATAAATGTAGTTATATTTTTAACCTTCTAAATAAGTTCCTATTTATTAATCTATGCTGTAATTGTAAGCGTTTAAATTAACAACGCTTCATTGGTGACCCGGACGTGATCACATCTCCAAATCAAATTTTATAATATAAAAAATAAAAAAAAATTCATTACATTTGTTAAAGATTCAGATTGATAAATAAATCACAGAACCAAGCGTCTGTGATTTGAGGAATTTATAGTAATCCATTTATGCATCAGAGAGAATTCAGATGTTAAGGAATCGATAAATTAAAAGTTATCATGAAGGGAATAGTGGACTTGAATGGATTTTCTAACAAATTCAATAGTGCTTTTTTCATTTTTGTAACTACTTAAAACAATAGTTAGAACTTAATGGCAGTTACATATAATTTTGAAAGAATCTTTTATTCCATGAAAGAGTTATCTAAACATTTTAATAATGTAATTCTTCTAAAATGAACTAGACTTAGAAAATGGTTGATATCCCATTCTTTTTAAGAACAGAATTAGAAGAAATATTCTTTCTACGAATTTGTTACATACATTGTCCCGCTATACATTAGTCTGGAGTACAGTTAATTGGATAAAGTAGTTAACACGCTCCTCTGATCTGAATCTAATTGAGTATCTGTGAAATGTTTCGGAAAGGAGTGTGTTCTCGATTAAAATTTCTCTATCCAATAGTAGAATGGCTTCAAGGTGATTTTACTAAAATTGTAAACATATTTTGAATCGCCTCTTTGATTAATGGTTTTAAATAGCACTATTAGCTTACACTTCTCATTATGTGTTATAAATAGCTAATTTGTAAATTAATAATACCAAGACGAAATTAAACCTGTTTTTATAGAGAGAGTTAAGGTATCAACTATTAATAATGATGATTCAAACTTCTTCATCACGTTTATATATACGTCCTGTTGAATGGGGAAAGTCATTAGATAGCAATATGCAAATATTCAAATAACAGTAGTAATATGCAAGAAATGTATAAATGGTCCGTGAGTTTGTCAGGACTTTGACTTATACTCAAGTGTCTCAACTGATAAGTTTTTTTGATGTGATTATAGCTGAAGGCGGGAAGTAACAGATTCTGAACGCGAAAGACTAACAGGAACTTAACTCAGGGAACATTCCATTTCGAAAATTGTTAGGGAATTCAGTATTCCTCGATCCACAATGTTATGAATGTTTCGAGAATACATAATTTTCAGCATTATTTCCCATTAAGGATAATGCACTATATTTAACGATCAACGCCAGAGGCGTCTGCTTAAAGCAATGAGTGTTATCAGACAAGCGATATTGTGTATCAAATAACAGCAACAATCTGGATACGATACAATTGGGTCGTACGATAGACGTCTTTGAGTACAATACATCAAAATTCAGTGTTGATGGGATATAGCAGCATCAGAAACTCTAGAGCCTTTACTAATAACATGCCATCTAGTGTAAAGCCTCTGCTAAGCTGATTAATACATGAGTTGGAAATCAAGATGTCCGAAAAACGTTACTTACTAAGATTCCAATTGGTAAGAGATAAGTAGGGTTCGAATATGGCCTAGATCCCACCAAATCCCAAATTATCAATAAGGTATCCATCAAGATCATAGTAAGTCCTTAATGGTGTGAGCTGTTTTTACATGGAATGAACTGATATTCTGTACAAAAAATGAATCCATCACCGACTGGTATTCAGTTACTTGGAGACCGTTTGCTAATATTTATGAGCTTCATGTTAGGAATTTTCCAAGATGACAATACCCAATATCACCTGGCGGAGAAAATTATTTCCAAACTGGTTTGAGGATATCTGGATATGAATGATTTGCCCAATTAGATCTCTAGACATGAACCCCGTCAAACATATATGAATATAATCAATAAGTCAGTTCTTCAGGAGGACTTCTCACGATTTCTTGATCAAGGTGATCTCGAGTTGCTGTCCTTCACTGAGCAAAAGGGAATTTGACATGATATAAATAAGTATCCCATGGCTTTTGGCACTTAAGTATGTAGATATATATTAAAGAGAGACAGTATACGCCACAGAAGAATCGCAAAAGTAACACAAAAAAAAACTATTAAGCTTAAAAAAACTTATAAAAATGTTGAAACAGTAGTATTTAAAATACATATGGACACTCTTTAACCATGCAATTAACGCAAAAATAATTCTCTAAATAATGCTCTAAATTCAGACTGTTTTTATGTGTAAAACAAAATAAAGAAAAAAAAAAGGGTCTAGCATCAAAAACTACATTCAGGTCACGGAACGAATGTTTCAATTGTTTACTTACAATTCTTTTTGAAAACTAACAACAATAAAGTAACGCCAGACGTATGTGAAACAATATAATGAGATAATTACACTATATAATTTTTTAATCTCTAAACGCAAAATTTATCTTACGTGTTAAATTCTAACTATTTTACCAACATTCAATATTTACTATACTAAACTTTATATACTAAGTTCATCCCTCTATAATTAACATATAAAAACGCATTCTTAAAACTATTATTTAAATCTTTTTTTAATCAGTAAACACGTATTTAAAAACAAGCATTTAATATATTTCAAAAAGATATTTTTTAATAAAAAAATTTGCATAACACTTAATCTCGAAATACCTTCATTCTTAAGACAGCAACATTAACCGCATGTTGCAATTTAAACAAATATAATCTCCAAAAAAATATATTTTCATCAGACACCACATACTTATTACACCAAATGAAAAATTACCTCCATGCTTTACCCATATCGAATCAGCTGACAACAGAATTATTACAAATGTCCCCTTTCTTAACCCTTAATAAAGCCAAGGAACACTTTGTACAATATCCCAAATTTTTCATAAGAATATTTACCGAAGGTTTATCTAACTTGAAAAATATCCCTTGCAGGGAAATGACCACAGTAAAATGGCGGTAATAAGGACCGAGATTACCAAGTGTCTATACATTGGGGGAGAAGAATAAATCTCTGAGACTCAATCATTAAGTCCTCTTCGTCCTAAGTCCCTACTTAGAGCTTGATTATTCCTTGGAGAAGGGGCGATTATTTATTAGGATGAGACAGAGGAGAGTAGGGGCTGAAGAATACACACTCAAGGTTGTTCGTTCGGTGAATTTTCAAAGTTCTTAATTTGGGTTGAGAAAGGCTCAATTTTGTAGACATGAGTAGATGTTGGTACTTAATGAAATTTTATAAATGTAGGTCAATATTTTAACTAGCCATTTAAAGCCAGATTTTTAACTGTCAATCGATATTACAGCTAGTCATTACAATCAATTTCTAGATGCAAATTTGCGCTTAAATTGGCTTTTAATCTTTAAATATAAATGAATATTTTAACATGTGTTTTAGATGTAAGATCGGTATCTTAATTAGAAATTAAAGCCTTTAAATGTAAATCGATATTTTAACTAGTCATTAAAATATGTTTTAGATGTAAATCATTATTTTAACTAGTCATTAGAATGTGTTTATGTAAGCTTATATTTTAAATAGTTATTAAAATTAATTTTTTAAACGTAAATAAGTACTTCAGGTAGTTATTGTAAGTTGCTTTAGACGTACTAAATTGATATTTTAACCAGTCAACGTAATGTGTTTTTTTTTTATGTAAACCTCTATATTTTTCTGTTATTAAAGTCGATTTTTAAATGCAAATAAATACTTCAGTTAATCATTATGACAGCCGCCCATCCGGTATAGTGGTCAGTGAAGCTGACTGCGGTGCCGCAGGGACTGGGTTCGAATCCCGGAGAAGGCATGGATGTTTGTGTTGTAATCCTTTCTTCTGTCTGTGTTGTTTACCCCCGTGTTATACGTTCGGTGGTGCACGGGGTTTATAAATGTTAAAAAAAAATCATTATGACAAGTTTTAGAGGTAATTCAATGGTTTAACAAGTCATTAAAATTCGTTTCTAAGAATTTTATTATACTGTGAAAGAGTTTGTGGATGTGAATCATTGTTTCGACAAGCCAATAAAAATTCGCAGAAGTGAGTCAATATTTTTAATAGACTGTATAATTTCGTAGCAATAGTTTGACCTTTCAACCACAGTGCAAAATTATTATTTTAAATTTAAAACAAAAAACGTACAATTTCCTGCCCGTGGATTGGAATGATCAAAACACTGAGTTAGAAAACAATTTAACCAGAAAAGTATAATTTTCTGAAATTTGCATGAAGCAATAATTAAATAGATCACGTCTTATATAAGTGTCATTTGAATGGAATATACAAGAAAACCTGTAATGCTGGGAATATTTATCATTCAACCACGAAATGGCAGTTTAACATAGGCGGTGATTTGACACTGCATAGCATGTGAATTTCGTCATGTATACCAATCATCTGTTTCAGAAGAAGTATATGAATGATACCCTCAAACACTTACATCATAGCGTTATACATTTCGTAAGAAAATGTGTTAATTCTTCGAAGAGCAAGTGGTCAGGCAAATTGTGTCATGAAATATGATTTAGCTTCAAGATACGGCAATACCGCTCATGCCAGTTCAACACGAAACACTCTGCAATTTTTCCGCACCTACTGAATACCCGAGCTTGGTCCTTAAACAAGGCCCTGAACGTCAGTCTTTCATCTACATTCGAGTATTGTGTTATGTCAAGGAAGATTTGTCTTATATATATGTATATTTCACTTAATATTTAGCATTAATAACTTAACTTTCGTTTTTTAATATTATACTTTAAATTTTATGATTATCTTTAGCATTAATGGAAGATTGTTCTTATTATATTTTATTTTCCATGCAACCCAGTTGTATAGGCAAATACAGGGTAAGGTTGACTGGCTTAACCCTGAAATCCCTTACTCCTAAGGCTAAGAGTTATATATTGGATTACTGATGCTATCTTATTTTTGACCTATAATATCTTGTTGCATTTATGTTTATTACTTGGCTTATTCAGATATGCGGCAAGTTTATATATGATTATTGATTTTATACAAATATATATAAATTCTTCTTATTCCTTCTTAATTAGCTCACCCGCATAACTAGGATTTAATCGTAATTAAATCTTAAAAGTTAAGAACTTGCATCAGTAAGTTTGCGTCAGAAACTATCGAGCGATAACTTTCTGCCAATCATAGCCACCATAAGAAGATGCCATATGGGATTAGCGGCCTCGTATAAATAGTCAGAGCTCTTTGTCCCTTCCTCTTTGTGTCTGTTTTTCTTCATTATATAGAGTCTAAGTCTTTTGTATCCCTATGTCTTTGTCGTTGTCTTGTGAAAGTGTACTACAGACTTTTGTACTGCTTTGTAGCTGCTTTTAATCGTCGTAAAGTTGGGATACGTTACTTCTAATCATGTGTTTGTTGCTCATTATATTCTTGTCTCAAGAAGAAGTAAAAATGTACTGAAACAAACCTTGCATCCTTCCTTCAACAGCTGGTATTAGGTGTCCACACTATGTACAAATAAATACGTACATCACTCTCCACTGACCATGATCTATTACACACACACACATATATATACATTATATATATATATATATATATATACTTAATTTTATGCGGTACAACTATACTTCTTTGCATCGGGCGGGATCTAGTTGTATTTCATCGATTTTAACTCTATACTAATAATGAATTGTAACCTATAATTTTATCGTTATATATTTTTGTATTGTGTTTTTTTATTTGCAATATTTAAATTTCTCTCAATATCCCTTCCTTTCCCTATAGCCCAGAGTCTTGGCAAATAACAAGTGAAGATTAGCTAGCCGCAAAACTTTGTTTAAACCTGTAATCTTGTCACCCATCCAGTATAGTGGTTAGTGACGCTGACTGCGATGCCGTAGGGCCTGGGTTCGAATCCCAGAGAAGGCATGGATGTTTGTGTTGTAATATTTCCTTCTTAGTGTTGTAAGCATTCGTTTGATGCATTGTGTGGTGCACGAGGTTTATAAATGTTCAAAAAAAAAACCCTGCAATCTTGGTTCTTAAGGGCAAGAGTTTGCTATTGTAGTACTGTAGCTAATATTTCTTACTATCTTGACTAGTTATCTTAGGTTTTACAACTATTTTGTATATATATTTATGGATAATATATATATATATATATATATGTGTGTGTGTGTATGTGTCTGTTATATATTGTGAAGAAAGTTTGTTGTGCCTTTAAATCATTACTTTTAAGGAATCAAGAAATAAGTTAGATGTTGTATATATAATATTTTTATGAAAATTTGATAGATTGAAAGAAAAAAACTTTTCAATCCCCCGAAAACACTATTTTAGAGAAATCGATTTAAATACAAAATGTTTATGCTCGATATAGGCGTTTATAACGTGTAAATACATCATGCATTTAAAGACAATTAAGAACGATCGAAATAGAAATAAATCTTGTAGAAAACTACGCATCCGGACGTTAAATTCGATGTACAATTACTTTAAAAGTTACAATTAATTAAGGAGATAAAAAGCTGATAAATAAAACAAAAATTTCTCAGCCACTTAGAAATTATTAATTAAAATTAAGTGGATTGAGAGGGAGAAAAAATGAGCGGCGTCTTGTGTGTGTGTGTGTATTAACAGAGTACCAGTTAAAACAATACATTCTTCTTTTTGGTTTCCAAACACGAGCGATTGAAATAACGATTAACAAAACAAATATAAGACAGTTTTTTTTAGTATTTTTGGCAGCAAGAAAGAGTTAGTGATAAATGTTTCAATTCATTCTTGTAAGTTTAGCAATACAGAATCAAATAACTCTGATTTAATTTTAATTCGCCTTAAGGTGCTTATTTTAATGAAGTTATTAATTAAAATAAGAAAAGATAAAAATAAAATGAGTGTACTTTAGTTATGTTTTTTTTTAAACTGTGTACTCCCCCCCCCCATGAGATATTCAAAACGTTGTTGGGAATATTGTGAGTTAATGATTGTGTGAAAAAATTTTGGGTGACATTTTTTAGCTGTCACTTTCTTTTAATTTTTTGCAATACACTGCAGAGTCATACATAATTTCTGTATTTAGTTTCACTGGAAAAAAAACATTTTTTTTACTCACTAGCAAACTCTTTTTATAATATTTTTTTTTATAATTTACATTTAATTTTCCTTTTTTACGTATTTTTTTTACTTAACGAAACTGCTTTCTGTATGTACAGTAAAATACCACTTTCTTTATTACTAGACTTACCCAAAAAAAAGACTATTTTTGAAATTATTTTTAAGAACAGATGTTGAAAAACTCCTTCATTTATAAAGAGCTGTTATTCGCGTCTTTATTAAAATTCCTTTTAAATAATCATAGAGGACATATAACTTAAGAGAGAAATATAATTTTCGGACCATATATCGTGAGTTCGAAAAGTTTGACTACACTTTCAAATACTAATTATTAAAATACAAGCAAGATATTCATTTACGGTTTTTACGTTCTATAATTAAAATACCAAAGCTTTTTTTAACAATACGATTTCAATCTACGCGCTAACAATTGCGTGTGACATATCGAGTTTATACCGGATTTCTAGCCACGTTCTAAGAAGCATAGCAGGATCAACTTTCTCAATGGCAGCTGTAATTCGACTTTACAATTCATCAGTGTTATGAATTGGAGATTGGTAAACACAATGCTTTTTGTGTATCTCTACAAGAAGAAAATCTAGGTGGAGATCAGTGGCGTAAAGTACACCCTCGCAACCCCCGCATCTCGGGAGGGGGGAAGGATTCTAGGGGTTCAAGGCCTTACTGCCGCCAAGTAATCTTAGTAAAATCCTTGGTAAGATCTAATTTGGGGCCCAAAACCTGATTTCGTAGAGGGGCCCAAATGTTCTCCGTTACGCTACTGGTGGAAATCTAGGTGGCCATGGTATTCGACTTTCATTTACCATCCATCACCCGGGGAGCTTATTCTTACTTCTAAACTCCAATGCGGTGGTGCCTAAAAAGCTGTACATGTGTTGCAGATTTATATTCGAAAAATTCTTCTTGTGATGAAGTCATTTTGATACTAAAATGTTGCAAAGCGTGGATGATGCCCCATCTGGTTTGCACTTCATTACACATAAACTTTAATTTTTTTTTCATGGAACGTAAAAAACCGTAAGTGAAAAATATTTGCTTGATTTTAAATCATTTTTGAAAGCGTAGTCATAGCTTTAGGAACCGTTTTTTTTTTTAAATATTACTTTATCGAAATTATTTCAGTATTAGATAATTTATTTTCTGTAAGAACCCTCCCCCCCCAATGATGCAATAAAAAGCTAAGAAAACATATTAACTATTTCAGCGTTTCTCTCATACGATGCTACATGTTGTGAAAATTTTATATTGCATTAATTTAATCATATACATGTTTTATGCTTCCCAAATCTATTAGAATAATATGGTCAGGTTGTTCAATTACAAGAACTCTCCAAGATTAATCATCTCTGGTATAGTTAACGAATATCCAACTAGAACAGTGCTTCTCAAACTTTCAACGTTTGCGACCCAATATTCTATCATAATTTTTATCGCGCCCCCCTCCCTCATTAAAAATAAAAATGAATTTTATTCACTTATACTATACTTCGAAGCTAAAGCTGCACAATATGACTTTAAACTCTTAGGTGCCACCAGCGTATATATACGTCTCACTCAACCAGTGCGTTAAATGCCCTGGACGTATATATACGTCTTTCCAAAGTACAATTTTTTCTGTGCACTGCTATCCGTAAAATTATTCCGAAGGCTTTGGAATGCAAAAAAAGAACCTTGATAGTGTTTGTGAAGAATTTACTTATATCAGAGGCTATTCTTATTTCCTTATTTGTTCCTTCTCCCCCCCCCCCCGAATACATTACATACGTGCACCTACGTGAGAAACGGAGGCGTTAGGGAGCGAATCAGCTCGTAAATTTTAATCGGCATAGTTGATAGATAGTGTTTGATCTATAAAACTTTATAGAATTATAAAAAATGCACCATACTCATTAAACATTGCCTAATTTTATAGTGTTGTATATTTTTTGTATTTCAAAATACTTGAAAAATATTGAAATTTTTTTTAAAAAAAAGTTAAATGTATTTTTTTTATTTAAAAAAATATAATTTATTGTTTTATTTATAAAAAAAAATAGCTACAGTACAATATGGATATATTTTACTTTATAAATCAACTTATTACTAGTAATTAGAGCTAATATTTTAGAAAATATCATGCTTAAGGTAAAATTTAATTAATATTTAATACAGAAATGTTTCTTACTTTCATAAGCTTATAATTTTCTAAATTAGGATTATATTTTAAACATTTTACACTTTTTTGAAGGCTCACTCCGTTATAAATAATGTACAAAAGAATCGAATTATTTAATTTTAAACTGAAAGAATTGGATCTATTTGAAAATTGTGTGTGTTTATATTTTCAGCTCTCGAGACAAAATTAACACCAATGAGGCCCCTTAAATTATATTAAAAATATCCATATTTTTTAAGCAAAGAAATTACTAAATTTAAAACGGAATACTATGATTCTAATCAGTGGCGTAACGTACACCCCCAACCCCCCATCGTGGTACACCCAACGCCTGTCTGAGCAAGTATGTATTTAACCAATTTATAAATTATTAAAGGCAAAATCTGCATGGGTGCCCAAAAATTTCTCCGTTACGCCACTGATTCGTATGACTAAAATTAATCAAATTACCAGGGAAAGAATATTGATATCAGTTCTCTAAATTAGAACGTTGCCGAAAGATAAGCACAATAAACAAAATAATCCTATGCAATCTAAACAATTCGAAAATACTTAATCTAATTATTTAAAAATTTAATTTGCTTTTACAACACCTTAAATCAATCTATTTATCTCTTACACCCACAAAATACTCATCGAGTGAAAAATACCACATAATCTAAACCAGATTTGCTACTGAACTTTATCTGGGGACTATTTATACACGATGAAGAAGAATGTCATCATATGCAACCAGACCTCTTCAGAGGCGTCTTTGAAAATAATTCTCTAATTGAAAGTCGTCACAGAGAAAGGAACCAAATCTGTGATACCACATGATTAAAATGTCTGTGAGACCGATTATTTTTTTCCCTATTCTTCCCTCGCACAACCAGTACAAGTTACACACGAAGTAATTGAAGCAGAAACAAAAATTCCCTGCAAAAGCATAAAAGACCGGCCTGCTTTAAGTGAAATTAATGGATAATGGAGATGCTAGATAGATGGGACATTTTGGTGGGGTGGTTTTAATTTCGCTTATTATTTACCATTATAAAGAGGTTCTTTTTTGAAAGGAGAAAATGTTTTTTTGGGGGGAAAAACCTTACCATTATCCCGACTTACCTCTCGAGATAAAAGAAACGAATTATGCATTTTCGTAAATGAGGAATTTTTGTTCTCGGTCCAAAGCGTGAATTGAGATGGAATTGTCTTATCCCAATTATGAGGGGTGTTTTTTTTGTTGCTAGTTTTTAATGACTTAATGGAATATGCTCGTAAAAGATGAAACAAATAAAGACTGTTTTGTTCGATGTACACCCTTCTTATTTAAACATGCTTTCTGTCGATTGTTAAAGGAATTATAAAAGGTTACAGTATCACTGATTTATAGAATTTTTTTTTAATTGGGTTTGTATTTTGTTTTAAGTAATGACATAATTATCAAAAGATACAAAGGATGATAAGGACTTTAATGAGATTTTTAAAAGGGCTATTTCCATACGTTTATGTTGTAGTTTCATTTATCAAAAGATGTAAAGAGAATGGCTAAGTATAGAAAAATGTTTTATATCTACAAAGCATTTTTAAATGGGGTTAATTTAAACGTTTTTATAATTCCTGTGTTGTGATAAATTTATCAAACATACAAATTTTTTCGCATTAAGTCAAACTGATTTGTAATCAATGTACCAATTAACAGAAAAAGAACAATTGCTGATATTCAAAAAAGATTCCTAAAATAAACGACGTAAATTACACCAAAAAGGGAAGTTTCATTTCTTATCCCCTTGAAATATTATGTAAATCTAATAAAAAACATTCAAATAGTCTTTATATTTAAATGTATATATTTGCTCGCCTGTTAAAGCTTTTAGTCTTTTAGTTTTATATTTTTATACATTAATTGAAGCTTTAGCAAAAAAATTTTTTACACTAGAACGTCCAGGATTTCGACTATCCTTAAACGGTATCGTCATTTCGGCACTACGATATAAACTATATAAAACAATTGTAATAGCTAAATAATTTCAGGTCTACTGATCATGAGGGTTTAGTTTTAAGACTTTTTAATACTATTTCATGTAATTATATGTCATGACCCTTTATATCATAAAAAATTGATGTTGATTTTTTGTTTCACGAAGCTTGTTGGACAACTGCTTTGTCGCAAAACATTTCGAGTCGCAATTCCGCCAGGAATATTACTATTTTGCAGTATCCATTATGTGTCATCCCTAGAGACACATATATCAGAATTTATTAGAACATTAACGATTTCATCTGCACTTTCATCAGATTCTTCGAAGTCTCTTTCACTCAATCTTATGCCTTCATCAGAATCTAAATTAGGACAAGACAGCTCACCACCATCCAATTCATTCCCACAAAGCTCTCGCAACAAATTAGCAATTTCATCAGGGCTTCGACCATTTCTACGAATAATCGTTTCAGAGAGTCTGCTCTGCACAAGGTTCGAAAATCGACGGAAATTTCTTTAATAATCAAGCAGATAAGCAAATGCTATGTTGCCGAAAACTTAGACGCTACGATTTTAGTATAACTGACTCATTTCCACTATGAACCCCAAAACATTGCATTCAAGGTCAAATAAACATGTGCAATATTATTTCCGGAAGTTTGTTTTCCTAATCAGTGCAGGTCAATCCATTGGGTGCATGAGGCGAGCGTCTAAGGATCCGGGGCCTGAAAGAGACTGGATAAGCTGGACTTAACCAGATTTTCCTTGGATACACCAGTACCAAGGGGTCTGTAGATCTTCTGAGCCCAGTTCCCGAAATGAGCTTAAACCGGCACTGTTACTAATAGTATCTACTTAGTGAACTATTTTTTTGCTGAACGACAGCTATTTATAATAATATGTTATCAGCCCTGGTGTCCAAACTACATCAGCAGATATTCTAGGTATATTCAGTCATAAAATCTCTCCCAATTAACCTAGGACCACAAAACTTTTTCTGTATAATCACCAAGGAAAATGATTAAAAGACACGAAAATGCAGAAAGGAGAACAAACCAAACACGCTCCGGTGTCCAATCGACACCGACGGACGTTCTAGTGTTAAACTGCTTATTTTCTCTTAGTATTTCAGGCCAATAACATAAGAAGGCACAGGGGAAGGTTGGCATCTTGAAACAAAGTTCAACCCAGTTAACTTAGTCTTAAGCTTAAATATTTGTTACTATATTAATGTGATTATTCTATTTCGGCCTGTACAGTCTTACTACATTCTTGCACACTGTATAGCATTACTTAGAGTTACAACTATTGAGTTTATTATTGATATACATACACACACACAGAGTGAGAAAAAATAATATTTCATCAGAATTTTTTTAATTAAATATTTGAATGATGCATTTCAGAGATTACTTTTTTGTCAAAGATTAACTGAAAAGGGTATTCACACCATACAAAAAAAGACTTTTCAGTAATCATACCGATGGATGAGCCTTCTTGTGAATAATATAACGCATTTTTTACGTATTGGATGCTACAGCAGCAACTTTTCAAAAAAAGTTGAATAGCTACAGATATATATTTGTTGCTAAAAAAAACCAGTGAGGAAAGGAGAAGGAGGGCTTTCTAAGCTGCTCTTCCAAACTTTTCTCGGCTTTGACCGGAATACTCTTTGCAATAGGTATAAAGGAGATTGTGGGGCTTTCCAGTTACGATTTTTTTCCTTCTATTTTCGTGATACAGTTCTCTTCAGATAGAAGAGAGAGAGAGAGAGAGGAAAAAAATACTATCGCTTTTATGTGAGTGCCAAAAAATATTTTCAACCAAATTCGTTTTTATTTCAAAGAATTTTCGGGTTTTTTCCCCCTCCCCATCCAGTTTTTCATATTTCATGGTTGCGTAAAAAAGACCCTTTCTGAAATCAAATTTTCTAAGTGCTATATTTTCAAAATTATTTTCCCTCTATTGGATAAAAGAAACATAGAAAATATGCTTATATTGAGAGCTGATTTATAATTGAAGTAATTCCTCAATTAAAGTTATTTTTTTCCCGCTTAAATATAAACTTTGAATAAATAGTTTTAAATGTATGTTAGGTATAAGTTATTTAAGATAATAAAAAATATTTTTAAAAATTCCCCGCTTTAATAAATTCAAGTATTTTTTCTATCCAACAAAAAATAATTGTAGTATTTCATCAATTAAAATTTTATTTCTAAACATATAATTTGAAAAAATAGCTTCAAATATGTGTAGGTAATAAGTTATTTAGGATAATGAAAAAGAATAAAAAAATCCCGCTTCAATAAATTTAGATAAATATTTTTTCTACATAACAAAAAATTAATTCTTACTGATTATTATATATAAGTATTCTTACTAATATTAAATATTTCTTATAGTGATTAGGAGTTTCATTTTAAACATTATTTAATAGTGTACCTATTACAAATTTTTTTCTGATACTAAGTATGTTATCAACTGTTAATGAACTGCAGAGTGATATAATCACTGCGTAAAGATAAAGATTTGAAAAAAGAACAAAAATATACCTCCAATACCTTTAACCGCTATATTTTTCTTATTCAAACCCACACTGAAAGTTATTTAAAAATAATTAGGATCGCTACTGAGAAATATCTGGAACAGATAAAAGAAAAAGAGGCGAGTTTATGGAACACTTCTCACACAGGAGACAGGTGCGCAAATAATTTGCTTTGACAAAATAAAATACATTCCTGTAAAAATATCTTTTAAATGGAACTTGATCAATTTTTAATAATCTTTCATTTATATATTTTTAATTAAAAATCAGAGAAAAATACAATTTATTGAGTTGAAAGACAATCCTTTCAGCAACGGAACAAAACTTTTAGACACAAAACCTATACTTGACATAATTGGAGAATATTCCATACCAGTTATTAGCTTTCAAATTAAACATTATATAGAATTTATTTGCATACAGAAAAATAAATTCCTTTACTTTATATTAAATATTATAATTTACATTGTTTACATATAAAAATCATATTAAAAGTGTTACTTAGAATGGGCCGATTAAAGTAAAATAGCATGTACGCCAGATTTAGTAATTTCTTTGGTTTATAATGTTTTATACTGGCAAACTATTTTTTCCCCAGTTAATCCTAACGATATTATTTTTTTCTGGAAGTGAACATATAAATTTATTTAAAAAAGTTGTCAAATTCATTTCTGAAATAGCCACTTGCATCCTATACTTTCCCTTTAGCGGAGATGACACCACATTTTTAAGTACATTAATATATACACATATTGCAGATAAAATATTCCCATCAAAATCTATACTTTTCTTCAGAATTGTTTGTGTAAATTAAGTCTAACAATGTAAATTTACACATAAATATGAGCATATAATCTATTTTTGTATATTGTACACTATGGGTAATCAATGTTGGATGTCTACAACGTTTTCTATAGAGATAAATATTTGAAGTTTCACGCCAGACATATTCATGTATGTTTTATGATGTTAATAAGCCCAGTGTAATATTTATGAATAAATAGATGAATAGCTATGATGTGAAAGGCATCTTGGATACCCCTCCCAGACTTGGCATGTCTGGAGGATTTCATCTTGATCCAAACATACTTTGTCAGTCTGTAAGGGCTTAAATATGCAACACTGCTGTTGGGAAAACTGTGTGTATACTTCTGTCTGGAATGGTGATTGTCTATGGCAACTGGAAAGTATGTTGGTTAGTTGCAACATGTGTTAAGGCATGTCAATGAATATTCAAAGCTGCATTTCGATACAGTTAGATTTAATACTTGAATTGGTAGAAATTTCTCTGGCTTTAGAACTAAGTCCTTAACTATTAAGGTGTAATATCCAGTGCAATTCGGCTATAGCATAAAGATTTTAATGGTTTTGATTGCATATCTTAATCTGAACTGAAGCAAAATTTCAAACTTTCTTATCATTCCTATAAATCTAAGACAGCCTAATGAAATAATTATATACTTAAGTGTTTTTGCTAATATAAGCCAGAAGTGCATAAAGAAATTTTTTTAAATGTTCACAAATATTCACATTTGAATATTTCATTAAGCTGAATTTGACAAAATTATATTAAATTTCCATGAGCTATAATTGGCAAAAATGATAATAACACTCCTCCTGAATATTTAATAAAATATATTTATCATGTATTTCAAACTATAAGCTGATACGTGTATAAGCAAGGAGTGCGTATTATTTCTTCCAAAATTTAATCAAAATTCAAAACCTTAACATCGAGCCTAGTTGAAAAAATATATATTCCTATAATTTTCGAACATGTCTTCATGAGCACGGAAATTGCTGCCGAATGGGTAAAACGGGGGAAATATATTCCAATTAAACCGTAGTAAAGTAAAGCATCATCATCGATAACTTTATTTCTGGTAATTATCTATGAAGCTAACACATTTTTTTCATTCATATTTTGTTCTGTACAATATCTGTGAAACTCCTATTTACGAAAATACGCGAGAAAAGAAATTCATGTACGGCATGTGATCGTCTATCTATATTTTATGCATTGGAGGAAAGACTTTCTGCATGTAATCACATGAATTTTGTACAATCCAATGATTAAATGTGAATTTTGCGAACAATTTGGAAAAATGGATTATGAAACCGGCTTTGAAGGATTTATGTGATTTTTATTTTACTTTTTGAATAAAGACTGCATTCAAAATATCCCAAAAATCAAAAAAAAAAAAAAAAAACATCTTTTCTTCATGGCTAACGGAAATTTTTTTCTTAAAAAAAAATTGTTTCTTCAAAATGTATTTTTTTTTCGAGATTAGAGGATTTGTATTTATGCCGATTCTTGAACTTATATTTTCAAACACTTCCAAAAGTGTTCGACTTTACATACGGAAATATACAGTATATGAAATATATAATTAGAACTATTTCTGATTGTTTAAAGAAAATAAATTTTATTTAATGTTTTAATCATAAAAACTGTATTATTGTATTTTTGACGTCAAAAATATTCTTCAGCTTCTAGCTCTATTTGATCATTTTTCAATTTTAATGCATTTATTTCCTTAGTACGTATGCATTTTCTTATTAAGCTACACGAAAGATCAAGAACAAATGTACCGTTTTGCTTAATTAAATTAAATGCGCTATTCAACAGAAAATTTTATGCCTCATTCGGCAATTAAAAGAACATTGTAAATATTCACTTAAATACTCAGGGTAAATACCCTTGCAATTTAACACCCCACATTTAAAATCTAAAACCATTTAAGGTTTCATCATTATAGAAATCCTACAATGCACATCTTCCACTTAAGTAAATCGGAAACAATGCGCATATCTAAAACTCAAACGATTGACAAAGCACTTTATTGTTTGTACATATATGAAAAAGGAATTCCTGAATTTATCCTGGATATTTGTTTAGGGTTGGTGTATAATGCGAAATGTGGATACAAGGACAAAGGAGGGCTTTAGTTCTGTTATCTCTTTTACATGTTATCTTTATATTATGTTAGACAACGGCGAAGTTTACAATTGAGGCGTAGGGGGAAAAGGAAAAAAANACATATATGGGAATTCCTGAATTTATCCTGGATATTTGTTTAGGGTTGGTGTATAATGCGAAATGTGGATACAAGGACAAAGGAGGGCTTTAGTTCTGTTATCTCTTTTACATGTTATCTTTATATTATGTTAGACAACGGCGAAGTTTACAATTGAGGCGTAGGGGGAAAAGGAAAACAAAAGATCTAATGAAAAGGAAGCTCTGATCCGTTACTTCCTCCTGCTTGACAATATCGATTCTAGCGGAGAAAACAAGTTCTTATAAAAAAAAAAGAAATGACAGAATATAATGTTGAGTTTCGTGCATGCATTTTGATGATTTTTTTTTAGTACATCGTGACTACTTCAAAATGATTTAAGTGTGCACGAGCGCTTCAAGTTGTTAAAAGTCTGACTAATTTAGACATTCCTGAATAAAAAAGGAAATGTTTATTTTACAAAATTTATTTTTATTGTTAAAGGCTAAAATCCATCATAGGGACAGGATAAATATAATCAAGTGTTATCCATTGAATTAAAAAATGACAATTTTCAAAATTAAAAAAATAGTGTTATTAAACGTGCGCATTGAAATCAAGTGTATTTTATTTATCTATGTTGATAATTATCGTATACACAAATATCTAGCTTTTAAAAGAATCTGTGGCAGCAGCGAAGCGCATGAACTGATCGGCTGAAAACACGTGATTGCCTTTCTCATGTGACTATGGCGTCACAAAATTTATGAACAAATTGGCTGGAAACACGTGATTACATTTATCATGTTACTATGACGTAATATGAAATAATGAACTGATTGGCTGAAAAACTTGTTTGCAGCTATTATGTGACTATGACGTCATATGAAATAATGAACTGATTGGCTGAAACACTTGTTTGTAGCTATCATGGTACTATGACGTCATATGAAATAATGAACTGATTGGCTGAAACACTTGTTTGTTGCTATCATGTCACAAATGACGTCGCATGAATGTAGCCCATAAGGTAAACATGTCCAAGTATATTAAGATCTTCAAAAGGTTTTTTTCAAATTAAAACAAATCTCATATTATAGGAATACTTTTAATTGCAAGCACGTTTTTTCACATACCTGGATTATTATTTTTAACAAATAAGTATTTTTAAAAGAAAGTTCTGCAAAAAGCAACGGTTGTCAACAGTAAAGCACATGGATTGATTTGTTGGAAGCGTGTGATTGCATTTATCACGTGATTATGACGTTACATGAATTTAGCCCACAGTTGCTGTAGAACATTAGGAAATTGCAATTTTTATTTTTTTAACGTTTTGATAAATAAATGCATTTTTAAAAGGCTGTTTACATTACGTGTTTTTCACTATTGATTTTGCTCAGAATTTATAAACATGAATTTAAAATATTTTCTCCCATTTCTTCTTTTTGAAAGTTGATTTTAACTTGATAGAAACGCATTAAAATTATCGTTCCATGTGGTATCTTTAAAGGTAAGGAATTTCTAAAATTAATAATTAAGTAAAAAATAAAATAAGTGGATTATTTTTAAACTCATTATTACTTTTTGTTTTATGATTAATACAATAAAATGTAATTTCTTCGAAATATAATGGAAATGGACGAAAATGCCATGACTGATAGAAAAAAATATTATCTATAATTGAAACATATTCAAGATTTGATAGAAATTCAAGACCCTCAATAAGAAATGAACCAACCGCAACAATAAGAATTGGGAGCCCATATTCAACAAATAATTTAGTAATCGTTCTTAGATAACTTAATAAATATTGGAAATGTCATAACTACTGAAATCATTATAAGGTTTTTAAATTCATATTCCTTTATAAGTACAAACTATGTTTAAAATACAGACCTAACCATTTTTAAAAGTTAGAAAAAGTGCTTCATTCTCAGAATTCCACAACCTACGAGAAATTGGATGCCAAATTTCATTCAACATTTGCTTTTTAATCACATTTTCGGAAGGTATGAATTTAGAACTTGCGATCAAATATTTTACTGACTCTAAATATAAAACTAATAATTTAACACGTAAAACAAACTTGGACAATGTGATAACGAATCGTTTCTAACATTTGATAAATAATATGTAGTAAAATACGGACTATGAATTCTTTTTACACAGCAAATATATTTCAATATTGGATCAATTAAAATATTTTTGTAGCTTATTTTCAATCGTTTTTGTCATAAAAATACAAATTTCGAAATACATACGCTTAAACAAAGGAAAAAATGATTAATGAAACAAGCACGTTAAGTACATAAAAAACACCTTACTGAAATTTATCATGAAAAAATATTTATTAACTTATAGCTAGCATTTTTGTGATAAAAACCGACAAAAAAATGATAAATGACTTTGCTGTCTAGACAGATACAACATCATCTTTTCTACAAAATACATTAAAAACAAATATAACTGAACCTCGCAGGCAGGAAAATATTATAAACGTGAAGTAATATAAAACAATACGGTTTTACACAGATCAATGGCTCACAGACAGATTACTAAAAAAGGTAAAACACAAAAACATGAACTCCTTCTATAGTTCTTCATATTCATATCTATTCAGAGTACAGTTCCAATAAAAATAGAAGGATTTATAAAAATAAAAAAAAATATTACCTCAGTTAGTGGTGAGATAAACTGTCACGAATTGAACGAAATGCAGAAATATTTATTGAAAGCTAATACAGTGGAACTGGATGAATAAGCGGAGGAAAAGTTACAATTGAAAAGAGCAGCATGATTTCTTCTACTGCTGCGAAAAACGTCAGAGACCGCAGTGATTGATTTTTAATAACAAAGAAAATCCGTTTTCGCGATCTACCAATAACCAAGATTGGTTTCCGTGCATAAAATGATAAGAAGCCAATAATGCATTTTGAAAAGATATAGTATTTCGAAGGGGGAGGAAAAAAAATAAACGATAAATGTTTTTGTCAGGAACTTTCACATGCCCTGATAAGTAAAGACGGTTTTAACTGGTTTTGACAGTCACCTTAGCATGAAAATTATATTATTTTCCATAAGAATGGAAGAGTGAATAAAATTATTCAAAATATCTGCTGATATCAGCTACTCCGACAGAACAGTTTTGCTTTTTTATGATATTGTAGTAAAATATATGCATACAAAGGACTTTTTTTATTATAAAAGAAACAAATAAATTATTATTATTATTTGTTTATATGGCAATAAAAATTCTCTGAATGAAATTTGGTCTGTTTATGTTTCACTGGTTTGTAGAATAAAATAGTTACATGAGAATTTTTGTTGTATATATTTGTAAAGATATTCAAAATGTTTTAAAGTTTTAATATTTGCAAATGTGGTATGAAAATATTTTGTAGGAGAATATTTGAATTCCTACATGGAAAAATAAAGTTCTGTTTTTAAAACTTCAGAGCAATTTTAAAAATACATTTTGACACCTCACAAAAGAGCAAAAAGTACCAAATTTAGTATCCATGGCTATGTTTAGCTAAATATTTTATTGTTTCTTAAAATAACTCTTGTTACTTACTTGTTACTTTAATTTTAATTATTGGATTGTTATTTTATCTATTTTAAATTAATAAAATAATTTCGATATCATGATTTGTTTTATCTTTTGCTGTAATATATTTAAAGACAAGAATATAATATCAAGCCGGACACAACATTTAAATTAAAACACTTAAGAAATTCAAAATTATTCATGTACAAGATTTTAAGAAGTTTAAAACGACAGATTTTATACTTTCAAGCAGTTGCTTTGAAATATTAGTTTACACACTGTAGTTTTCAAAAGTTTCTATTTAATGTTACTTAACAGTTTTTCGAAATATATGTAACTTGGTTTTTACGAACCAATTCATTCAACATAAAACTTAAATTACTTCAACTTTGTTTCAAAAATTCCGAAAAAAGATGAAAGACTTAACTTAACAGGAGCGCCGAGTTTCATAAATGTATTGAAATATATATTTAAAATTTCTTATTTATACATCCATTACAAAGGTACTCGGATTTTCTAAATTCTAAATAACACAGCTTTTGTTTGAAATTTGCGTTTTACTACATTTCAACTAAAGATATATACGAATGATTAATTTTTACAACTCATTTCTAAAGAATATATAGTCTAAGAATTTAATTAGAATTATTTTTATTTATGATTAAGATAGCTTCATATACTATAATTCATGTTTCAAACATAATTGTGTGTCTAATAAAAACGATATTTTTTGCTCTTAAGGGGATTCACAATACGATTCAATTGACAAAAATTTGTCAAAAAATCAAATATTTTTTTTTAGCCTAAATTATTCTTTATATACTTTTCTGTAACCTCACAAAATTTGAAAGCTCTAAACTTAATAAACACAGAATTATGATAGCTTTTACGTTCGTTTTTATTTATATCCCTATAACAAATCAAAACTTTAAACTTATTTATCTCAGAAAGATAAAATAACTAGTTTGTCTTCTTTTAAAATGTTAAGGTATTTTTTCTATAGTGCCAAATGCTTAAATAATTGCTTTAAATATTCCCAATATTACTTGCAGCAAAAACTAGCATGCATTTTAAATCAAAGCTATACTTATATTTTTAAAAAGAAAATTGGATTTAGAATGTATGCATTTTTTGAGGAATTTTCAATAAGCATTCATAAAAAAGATGTATTGAAGGAATACAAATCATGTCATCACGAAACCCATACCATCTTTTGTTACTGATAGTTTGACGTACTTGTAAATCAAATTTCATGTATGTGCGTAAATTTGTGTAGGAGGAGTAGCTTTTTAAAATCACTTCACAAATTTGAAGTTTTTACCCTTAAAAAAATTAAATGGCTAGCTTTTAATGAAATTTTGAGCACAAAATCTGTTTTACATAGTATACACACATAAGAGGCAATCAAAAAATTTTTGAAAATCTTTAAACTAAAAATTTTTGCGTAAATCGTACCATGTCCCCTTTATTAAGAATGTAACATTTATATTTCTAAAATTGTTACTAGTATGTATAAAACCAAGTGATTTGATACTTTTTCTACCACCGATATATTTCTATCAACAATAGAACCTCATATCATGAGAACTCGCATAAAGAGCAAAATAAATTGTAAAATAAATTATTCGTTTAGTTAATAACATTTCGCAGAACGAGGGACGAAGACGGGAAAGGTCCTGGATTGTGGCTTGCTACATCAGTTTGTACATAGCACTGTTTCCGAGAACATATAAGTGCCGCTTATGATCACATAAATTTCTCGAACTTGTGTTCTGACATATTATGGTGCATATACAGCTAAAAGGAAGGAAAAAAATATGAACGAAGTAAGAGCGTGGTTAATCTAGCGTTCTTATACAAATTGGTCTACATAAATTATCTGCACTTTTCTTTAGAACCAGAACATATTTATTGAGATGCCTGCTTTAAAGTAGAAGCTTATCTAATTTGTTTAACATGTCTGCTTAACAGGGATGCTGCAGTATTTTGTCAAAATTTATCTTTCACTCATATTTAGCCATAAATCAACTTAGGTTGGGCACTGGGGGAATAATTTAGCTCAAAAAAGGGTGTGGTGAGTTAAAAAAGTTCGGGAACCACTGCTTTAATGGGAGTAAGGACGGTTTCACACAAGGCAACTTTGCTCCAGTCAACGCGTTTCATGCCATCACTCGTCTAGTGTTAAGAGGAGAAATTATCCCTTTTACATGCGGACACAAAGTTCATTGAAAAGAGAGTGCTGTAACAAAGTTCACAATCTCATCGGTACAATGATTGAGTCCGTAGGAAAAAAAAAATGGTTTCACCATTTTCAATACACAAGTAGAAGCGTATGAAGAGCAATGCTTCTACAGTGTCCTGAACATTGATTTAACTAGTAAGGAGAAGAACGTGGTTTTCGAGAGCTCCTCACAGTGCAAGTTGACAACGTGTGAGTAGTCTTAGGCGATTTCTATTCAAAACTAGCCCCCGATCGGCTGCTTCTAATATGTGAAGCACAAGTTGACTCGTGTGAAAGGGCCCTTAGAAAAATATTTACGCATCTATGTTCTCGTAGATGTTGAAAAGTTGCTTCTTAAATGGATATGTAAATAGTAATTGTAAGGTGATACTATTAAAAATAATATCATCTGTGAAAATTTTAAAGAAAGTTAAAAAATTTTCATACTCTTCAATAACTCATTAATCTAAGTGGGAAAAATTGTGTTGCTTAACGAGTGTTTCACATTACGAGTAAGACTCTGGAACAAATTTTGCTCGTTAAGTGAGCTTCCACTGCATATATTTATGCATATCTGTAGATGTCAAATACAATTCGCTACCCTTTAACTATTGAACATTTTCGGATGTAATGTGTTCCTTTTGTCTTAATATTAATTTTCACTCGAAATACGAAAGCTGTAACAAAAAGTATTTAGCACTGAATCAATTCGTCAACATTTATAAAGTTCTTCTGAAAGTATACTTTAGTAGGAATTCTTGCATGTTTGTGTTAAATATAAAAGTTAAAGCTAGGAACCTTTTAGAATAGTTCACAAAAAAAAAAATTCTTTCGTTACCATCGATTCTGAAATCATTCTAACTTCACAAACATATTTCTTCTCAAAATAAAAATAATCAGTATTACATTTGTATTCAATGAATTTGATGTAGGAATACTTGAAATAATTTTACTTTGAAGCCATATGAGAGTTATTCGAAAATGACATAGTTATTTGATTGTATTTGCCAATTTTTGTCTTTTCAGACAGAATTGCAAATGTTAGAATCGTTATATTTACTAGTGAAATGACGATGGTACTTTAGCTTGTGCATGTGTGTGTGTGAAATAGCATTCACCTAAGATTATGTTAAGTGTAGTCCCCCAAAACTGAATCTAGTATGTAGGAGCAAACAACATTCATCAGTAATCTTTAGAGGAATGTCAGCTCAACTTTGCATTCTACTAGAACTGTTACTGATCAGGAAGTGTGTAATTTTATTGTGACTTCCATGAAAATGGTTAAAATCTCAATTATTTAACGTTTGAAAAACTTTAGACACATTTATCTTTAAATGGTTTTCAAAAATATCTTACAATATTCGCCCTCTTTGTACAATGTTTAACATACTCTCAATATAAAGGTAGGATGTTTCTTCGCCGCTATAATTTTATCCACGTAGCATTAAAGATTGTGAGAATTTTGACCATTTCATTTTAGCGAGGACTTACCACTTTCCTTAATTATATTCAATTAAAATATATTAAAAATCTAAGTGAGAATTTTATATTCCTTTTATTAAAGTTCCGTCTGCATTTTAACTCACAAGAAAATGGAAAATATTACAAAAATTGTTATTGATCAACCTGCCGATATTTGTTGTAAAGAAATAGAGTGCAGACATGATCTGATTTGATCAAAAGAGGGCGCTGCTGCATGAAAGTACTGGTTGATTCTATCAAGCAGCAAATGAAGGTTTAGTAAGAAATGAAGAGACGGGGTGAGACACAAGATGTCTGAAGGAGGCTTATAAAATTTTATGTCATGTATATTTGTAAATTGGGCTGTACGTTAAAAATAATAAAAGGCTATTCTGGGGGGAAAGTAAGCATTTCACTTAAAACGAATTAAGATTGTGCAACACTGTCTTTTCAGACAGAATTGAAACATGTTTGTTACAGCCTTCATATTGAAACAACTAAACTCCACTTACCGTAGGTGGTAAGAGTGGCGAAGGAGAGCGAGGGGCACTTTCCTTGCACGTAGGTGACATCGCACTTGTAAGTACCATCGTCTTCTATGCGCAAGGGCGATATTCTGAGGAAGGCAGTCGATTCCTGCAGGAAGAAGTCGGCTCGGTCCGGATTGGCGAGTTCTTGCAGGGGCTTCTCGACTGCGTCACTGTACAAGTACAGTCGCTTCCATTCGTTCGATACGTTCTTCGTCCACGTTATGAAGTACACTTTGCCACAATTGGATACATCCACGTCACACGGCAGGTCCACGGAGCTGCCCACGACGCCGATTTTGTGAACATTCTTTTCTTCTGAAAGAAGAAAAAAAGAAAATTTTAGAATTAGAAATTTACGGAAATCAAATATAAGACCAAAAAAAAACATATTTATGGACATATATGGACTGTTTTTTGTTGAGACTATTTTTTCAATTCTTACAATTAGTTCACACTCTCCCTATATATATACCTTGTTCAAATTTTCAACCGTTATTAAAATACCTTTCATTTATCCACTGAAGTCCAAATACATATATTAAACCTGTAGTGGATAGCATTTGATGTTAAGACAGTTTTTCAAATATTATTATTCCTTATTTAAATTTTATTTTTTAATTTTAAATTTATTTTGCGTTATTTCTGAAGTTACATCTAACTACAACAGATGGCGCCACTCAAGTTAAAATATTTTTTTTTAACATGTAGTGGATGACTCGATGTTAATAAAGTTTTTTTAATATTAATTCATTAATTAAATTTAATTAACTAAAATAAAAGTTTTCTTTGTTGACCTAAGCAGGAATTGACTAAAAATATTCTTTATATTACTTGTTTGTTCCATTTCCCACTTCTTTCTTGTTTTATACGTTCGCTAATTAGTGAAATCCCTCTGAATATTTTTAAAGGGAATAAAACTTTCTGATAAAAATATATTGTAAAATATAAAAAGTAAACCCTCTTAGCTTAACTTGCAATGGAAAACGTGTTATCACCATCAATGGTACTTATTAACCTCCAGTTATAGTTAAATTAAACTATTTTTTTTTTCAGTCTCTAAGTCATTATTTACATTAACGTCTGCTTTCTGCTCCCTTTTTTTAGTAGAATTTGAAGTCAATATCAACATTATCAATAAATGTCTTCAATTTTATACTCAACAATAATTAAGCTTATAACTTATTGACGGTTACTTTGGTATACCGTCTACCAACTCGCTAAATTAAAAGTAGTCTCCAATTCAAAAAATGTCGTCAAATGCTGTCATCGTTATTATTGTGGCTAGCCTTTGACGACGAAATTGATAGTCGGTATAATACATAAATCCGTTAAATTTAGAAATATTTTTTAAATTTACTTTTATGTAAATTTAAATATATTTCTTTGAAAAAAGTTTCATACCAAAGGTATCCAATTTTATAATAAAGAAATAAAAACGAGAATTGAGAAACCGAAAATAAATGTAAATGCCGCAAACATAAATGAAATAAATTTTACCGAAATATGTCGTCAAGATGATGTGTCTATCGTCAACAGAGAAGTACAGAATTATTGATATTTGCTACATTAATCAGAAAACGTTTACTTTCTAATCGAAAATACATTCAATGGTTTTTAACCTCAGAGTGCAGCGTCTTATGCCAGTTTTTAATGAAAAAAAATATCGGTAAATTAAAAAGGACACCTGAGGAAGTTGCCTTGTAAAATTTAAAACAATCTCTGGCTTCTACTGCTACAGGACCAATGTATTGTTATAGATATTTCAGTTCTTAAGTGTTAGCATAAAATATGTTCTGCAAAAGAATCACGCGCGTGCATGCAGACAGGTACACACCTAAAACATTTCCTGGTATTTCAAACATTCAAATTCTGTAACATTAACGATTTAAAACTACCAGCTTTGTTTGAGTTGATGTGAAAGAAATGAATAATTAAAAGAAAAAGAGTAATTTATAGCACTACTAAATTAAAATACAGTAGAACGTCGTTTATCCGAATCAATTGGGACCGTACACCGTTCGGATACGCGATTATTTCGATAACCGAAAACCGAATGCGATCCATGCAGTATATGAAACCGGATACTATACGAATATTGAAAATCATGAAATGTGGGAAACGTGCTTGAAGAAAAAGCAAAATAGGTGCAAAATGTCGCAATTTTACATTTATTGTGGAAAATAATCACTTATTTTTCGCTTTACCATTGTACAGGGACCAGTGTATAATATATATACACTGGTTCGGATATTTGACGCTCCGGATATTTAACTTTCGGATAAACGACGTTCTACTGTAATTGGAAAAAAATTGGATTATTTTCATGTATTTAAATAAATTAAATTATATTGCTGGTGTATGAGATAAATAATTTCATTTCTAGACCTTTCCAAAATATTTAAATTGTTTAATGCCCTTTCATTTTATTGTTATGTTATTTCACGATAAGATGTTGACATTTATAAGCATAAACCGTGTAGACATTTAAACCAAACCATTCCATGACTATTTAACAATCATATATATAATTTTTACGTAAATTTTTATTTACATTACATAAATTATAAATAACACGATTTTTCATTTTATATTCATAACAGTACAACAGTTATTAATTTTTTGAATAAAACATTTTTATATCAAATATTAATTTTATCTTCCGTGTATCCAATCTTAATGAATAAATATTCATAATACCAACTTCGTTGATTTAAATATGTAATAAATAGTGCTATTTACTTGAACTCTATTATTCAAATTAATGTAACCAAATAGCTCAAGCTAAATACAATGCTTGAAATTTATAAATATACTTGGAAATAAATCAAGTTTACTAAAATTAATGAATGTGATAACAGCTGAATTTAAAATGCGATAGCATTTTCAGCAATTATTTTATATTAATGGTATACGTCTATATCAATGTATTGGCGCATATTTATCTCTTATGTTATTTCTGATATTTGAATTAATTTTAATTTAGACGGTGTAATAGTAATTATATTAAAATAAATTTAATTCTAAACAATGGTGAAGATAGTTTTATAATTAAAACTCATGAATCTGAATCAAAATATAATTTCAAAATAAACTAAACACTTAAAACTTAAATGTATTTGAAATATATTATTCATTATGCAACAACTTATTCTATTTCTTATTAAAGTTACACATATATCTGTGAATGTGTATAATACATTCTCTCTCTGGAAATAGTGGTGGTGAAGATAAACGCCGAATAAAAAAAGAGAAAAATCCCCAATTTCTCTCAGCTAGGGAAATACAAAGGGAAGAATTATAGGGATTTTCAATCATATGATAAAATGAAGGTTAATAGTGGATATTCTTAGAAATTGTAAAGATAATTTTAGGGCAATGTTTGATGCCATGCTAGACAAGCATTAAGTAAGGCACGTATACGATATAAAAATATTGTTTTTCTAGAACCGAAAATAAATCTGTCAAAATACAGGGTTTAGTACATTAACGCAAGAAGTGAAATAAAACTGGTGTTTAGAAAAGTGATATTCTTAACTGAAATAAAAAGGGAAAAATATATAATTCAGGTGAGATTGATTACTTACCTTTGTGGAAGATAGGCCTCTAATATTTCTAAGAATGTTCAGTGAAGTTTATTCAAATACATACAAATTTATAATATACATATATATACATATATATATATATTCTAAAAGCCCAAAAGTACTATTTTTGAATAAATGATAAATATTTTTAACGGTACTAGAGGTTTATCTCGAAGAACAAAGATAAGTAAACATTAAACCATTATCTTAACTCACAAAACTAGTTCCAGAAAATATATCCCTAGAAAAATGGGAGCTACAGTGAAAAAGAGTTTCCCGACAGTCGGAAGAAGAAAAAAAGGAAATTTCGCTATTAAAGAATTTTCCCAAGGGGAGGAAAAGCAGTCTTTGGAACAGCGTACAATGAAAGCTCGCTCTTTAAACCACAGCAAAGCAATTTAGGTTTTTGTAACCCCGATTTTTCTTTATCTACTCTGTGTTCTAAGACCGTTACAAGACAACAACACAAAGCAAACTTTCGGAAAGAAGCCTAGAAATAGGCTTTGTAAAATTTCACATAAAATGGCCATCCTTTTGTTTCCGTAGAATTAAAAGGAAAAGTCCATAATTTACTCTGTTTACAAAATTTTTAGTATGTAAATTCTCGTCATAAAATATATATTATAAGCTTAAGAAAAAATTTAAGAGATTAGGGCAATTATCATATTTAAATAATAATTTAATAATGATTAAATAAAAAAATATCGTATAATTATAATGTATTAAAAATATAAATTCCTTTCTCCTAAGTTTGTTATTTTAGGAAAATAATTATGCCCTGTCATTAATAATACGCATAAAGCAAATTAACTTAATACTGAGGAAAATCATACACATTTCATGATACATATCTTTGGAATATTTTACTTTTCATGGAATAAGTAATAATCCAAGTGTATTAGGCTGTGCTCCTAGCTAATGCTCAATTCTTGGGTAACAATTTCGGTGACATTATACAACAGGTAATTCATAATGTACCATGAGGGTAGTGTGATTTGAACAACCGACCTTCGGAACGAAGGCCATTCCAAACACGCGTTAAGTGACAGGGACGAAAATGATGACCTATACGGAGTAGTTGTTAGGCGCTTTTATTCCTAAGCTATCCTGTTTGCCACTAGGGGTCGTTGCAGTCTTATTAAGTTTCTCTTATGGCAGTCGGCTGTAAATAATTATGCGAAATAAACTAGAGTCAGTTTGCTAGTTTTGAAAAATAGCGTTTTTCCTGGCATGCGCTTGATAGCTTTCAGTTTCAGTTATTGCTGGTTGAAGTGAATAAACTTAATTTAATAAGTTAGATTGTTTAATAACGCTAACAAAAAATGCAACTATATATTTATAACGGGTCTATTTGCTTCCTACTAATAGTTCTCTTGGGGAATATTGGGTCTTTAAAAATTATTCTATTGAAAACTTTCCTCCGAAGACGAAGATGCGATTATGCAAATCAAAGCTTGTATTTAAAGATTATACTTTCGAATTAGAGAGAAGAGAGAGAGGTTAGAAGCTAAAGGATAGCGTGAAGGTTAACTTAAGACAACGTAAAGCTAGACGAGAGCACTTCGTAGATTATTTGATTAATATTAAGATTGACGATTTGTTCAATTAGTTGTTAAATTAGATTCGATCCGTTTGGATTGGATTACTTTAGAAGTTATCTTCAAATATAAGAACGTGTATTGCCTGGATGTAAAAAGTGTAAGTGATCCGATTTATTATTTATCCCGTCTGTTTCGCGATTGTTCCCATACTTATCAATTGGTGCATTTCTTAATTTATATTGCTGAATTAATGTTGTTGTTGAGAATAGTAAATAAATTATTTTGTTTATATGGGTAGTTTTCCTTCTAACTCTCGCATACTAATGGATGGGATAGCCCATCCATTACATACTTACATACAAATTGAGCAAAATATATTTTGCAACTTTGTGCTGTGTGCTTCAGACCTTGTCTTAGACAAGACAAAATTTTGTACCGTTGTATTTTTATTCGATTGTACGCTTACTGTGGAACTTAAACGGGAAAGGGTGGATTCCGCCTTTTTCTGGTTTAGAAAAGAGTTAGAGTTGATTGGAATGCTTTGGAACAAGTTAGAGGGGCAGTTCAAGAAAAATAGTGTGACCCAAGGCTAATAACAGCGAATATCATAATTTTGAAATATGGTGAAATAAGCACATCTTGAAGAGTAAAATATTCTAAGTTTTAACACATGCCGATTAAGGGTTTACTCCATAGTTCACCGCTATCTCTGATTACTCGAATTATTCGGACTAGGCTGGTTACAGAGAGAAAGAACTGAATTGTTGAGTTACAACAGCCAAGATAAATTAAGGCAGATAATGACAAAAAAGAGACTACAATCGCATTTGGAACATTATTATTATTTTTATGAAAGAAGATCAATATGATTAAATATCTAATTCTACTTTCGAGAATACATTGATGTAAATGCAGAATGATTATCTGGTGCTTCAATCCATGGATTTACAGAAGTTGTATATTCCCTCCTCCAAACGGTATGGAGGAAATAGACTGGTCTGGGTTTAGACCACAAGTGTCAGAGAGGCTTCCAGACCACACACTCTCACACGTTCTGGCTATAGGTTACATCAAGTGCCTCTTCTTCTCAAAGAACAAAGAGAATTTCTCAATCTCTGCCAAGTGTCAGGATTATCAAGCTCCTCCAGAGCACATAATGAGCTGCTTGGAACTCTGTAGAAAATATACTTTTACGAATGCTCTTGGGCTCGACATTTTAAGAATCAACCCTAATGGATCTTGTCAGACTCTGGAGAATTAGCAATGACACAAAAAATATAGGAACAAAATTATACATTTTTCTTAACTCTAAGCACATTGAGAAGTTCAAGCATATTTTAATAAAAGAAATTCTTTTCTGGATTAACTATAAAGTAAATTCCACATTACTATTTTATATTTGCTGACTGTGCTCAATTTTGTGAGACAAAATTCGTACATATTTTGAAAAAAAACAGCAGAATTCCCACGTGTCTTCTAATTTGAATTGTTATTTCTGAACCTGTAATCTCAAAACTTTGTTTTTATCCATTCCTTTAAAAGTAAACGCTGAACTTTTTTTTTTATTTTTATAAAAACATGTTCAGGGAATTGAAACTTTAATGAAATCGAACAAATCTGACAGCAAAAGTGGAATATTTATTATTCCTTTTAGAAATTAATTAAACTGTACGATATGAAATTAAATTAAATATCATAATTACATTTTTGAACTGAAAATCCCTCTAGGAAATTGAAACAGAGATTTCCCCCATATCCAAAACAATTTATATATACAAAGTTATTTTCCATGCACTCGCTTTTAAATTCTAATTTAATGCATTCCTTTTTTTTCCATCTCTTTCGAAACATACTTCTTTTAATTCAGAAAAAATCAACTTTTAATTTAAATCTTTTAGTCCATTACGCGTGTAGTATTTTATTAAAAGTTATTTCTAGAACTAAGCACGGTTTTTGTGCATTTGGATAAAAAGACGGGGAAAAAAAGCAGTATACATATATGTACAAATAGCTTCCTGGGAGAATAACACCTCACAAGAAACAAGTAGAAAGGAAAAAAATAAATAAATAAACCCATTCCTATTGCGCTCTTTAATTAGAAATGTTCTTTCTTTAATTTCATTAAGTTCCTAAGTTAAAACGAATGTCCCAAATTCCATTAGCTTTTTCTAAGTCCTCTCCTGGACTTAATCCTGCACAGTTAATTCATTAACTTTCTTAATTATTCTGTGCCTTTTTTACCGTGTAATTTAATCTTTCAATTTGGTTTTTAACTCCCTCTTTATTCAAGTGAAAGTACATAAAAATTGTTCCTTCTTGCCCCTATTACTATTTTGTTTCGACTGTTCGAATGCGACTCCAATGATGTTTGTTTATTCTATGTAATTATGCATGTATATTTCTTTTTCTCTTTCTAGAATATTACTTATGTTTTTGGAAACGCCAGATGAAAAACTTCCCATTAGGATTGGAAATTAAGCAGGGAGTAATTTTGTTTCGTTAAAAAATAAACAAAAAAATGCCTTCGACTTCTCATACCTTCTTTTTGAGAAGGCAATTAGAAGAAAAACGTAAGCTAAGCTTTTAGTATTCCTTTTTTGGCGTATGATATGCAATAAAATTATGAAGTATTAACTCACAGGGGATCGTTTGGAAATCATAAAAACTTTTCCGAAAAAAAAAAATAGAAGGCTAGAATTAAAAAAGAAAAATATCATCAGTAATTAATTATAAGGGTTAATATATTTTTTTAATCTTACATTAATTAGAATTGATGTATTTTAAATCAAGTACAATCATTTAATTGATACGTGTATTATGATGGTAAATAATCATCTTTACTCGAAAATTTTTAACTCAAAATAAAATAGGATCATTTCTAACAAATAAAACAGAGATTTTACTTTCACGTAGCGAAAACAAATTTTGTAAATTAAAGTAACAAAGCTCTAAAGATATCGAGAATTTATAGCATATAATTAAGAATGCATCGGGAATTGTCAATAACTGCTAAAAAATTAATGAAGAAATATTTATTCTCTCATAAAATTCATATTAAAAATACTATTTAAAACATAAAAATATATCAATGATTTGACATTAAATAAGGCTTTGCTTATAGCCGTTTTACTTTAAAAATTTAGCGATTAAAAATGACATATTTTGTGTTTAATTCACAACCTAAAACAAATTATATCAACTCAAAAAATTGAAAGGTAAATGAAACATTTTAGCATTTCAAACAACTTTTCATTAATTATAACCGCATAAAGTACGTAGCAAAATTAATTAATAGATCGCTTCTGATTGAACCGAGTACCCGAAAATCTAGAATTGCTTTGTAAAGTTAAGAAAAAGTAATAGTATTTTAAAGTAGTACAAAGGCTTGCAAATATTCAATAGTATAAAACTAATTTTTACTCTAACCATCTTTAAGATAATAAAAGCAATTTTATAATGGAGTTTAGAACAATTTATGTGTAGAGCAAAAGAAAGACAAATAAGTTTTGGGTTTCCATTAAGAAAAATTTAAACAATCAGAAACGTAAAGGCTGACAACAAAATAGATTATAATAAAATTCTTACAAATTTCTAACAACAAAAAAGAGGTCTGCTTTTAAAAATGAAATTACTTTTTAACATCACAAAATACTAAACAATTTTTTTGTTCTTTTTACCATGAAAATATAAACACAATTTTATGATGGAATCCAGGATTTATATATATATATGTTTGCAACAATTAAAAAAAAGGGAAGAATTCATTTTTTTATCTTTATTTTCATTGCGGAAAACTTAAATTATCTGAAACCTGAAACATAATGATTTTTAGCAGAATAAATTGGAATACAGAATGTGAGTTCTCTAACAGTTTTGCTTAGAATTAAATTCTGAGCTAAGAATAGGAGACTTATTTCTTTTATACACATATTTACTTACAAAATTTCCACTTAAAAAATAAACTAGCATATTACCTCTAAAATATTTTCCTGTTACATATTAAACATAGTATTATAAAAAAAAGTGGGTAACTTTGCAAACAACGGAAACATAATAAAATAGCAGGAAAAATCTTTGTACAAACATGAATCTTGTTTGCAAAAGTTTTTCCATTCATAGACAAAATCACGAAAAGAATATTGTTTAAAATACACTGTTCATTTATTCAAGATCATACTTTTCCGGATATTGAGTTACTGAGCGAAATAAAGTCCATGTATGAAAACAAAAGAAGAATTCACACAAAAGAAATTTTTTTGAACACAGAATGAAAAAAAAAGAAAAAAGTGGTATCGAACAATGATACCGAAAGAAACTTGTTAATGGCCAGATAGCGCAGACAATTGGGAAAAAATGACGAAACAAAACACAGAAAATGTTTTCACAAATGGCACTATCTGAAATCTAATGGAAAAATGTTATGAATATTTCATGTATAAAATGTTTCGTGTTTCATAAGACTTGAAATATTTAAACTAAAAGGAATTTTAGAAAGATTTTGCTATAAAATGTTACTTATCCTTTAAAATTTCCCCCAAAATTTAGTATTTCACAAATTAAAAAAAAAACTGCATTTAATTATCAGCTTATAAAACTTGTGAGAAGTAAATTTTTATTAGAATATTTTACATTATCTGGCTTTTATAAGAAACTATAAGAGCAGTAAACCTCAAATTTTTATAAAAATAATAAAAAGTATATGTAAATATATTTTCTTCAAAAAAAAAATGAATTTTCTTTACAATTTAGTTTTAAAGTTTGGACAATAAAGGGCGATAAAAGCTATTTAAAACTCAAGGAATTAATTTAATTGATCCAAATATTAAGGTTAGATTTCGTTTTGTAAATTTTAGCACTATAGTAAGCGTATTCATCCTTTGTGACTGGCTTTTTGTTGTACATACTCAGCCTTGGAAGAGAAGCACCAGTATTATAAAACATACCAGAGGTTTATTTATTTACCTTTAGGAACATTTTTAATTTCTCCAAAAATTGGAAATATTCATAATCTTCTAATACACAAAACTAGCGAATCATAGGTTGAGTCATAATTAGTTGCAAAAATGTAATTCGAATAAACCCGTGCTACTCAAATATTCAGTATTTGCGACCCAATTTTCAAACCGAATTTTTAACACGACCCTCTGCTCAAAATAACAATGTATTGAATTCAATCTTAATATACTTTAGCGTTAAGGCTGTAATAAGACTTTAATTATAAACTGTACAATTTATCAAGACAAGCATTAAATTTTGTATACACATTTATAAATGACAAGCCCATGAGTTCACTGGTAATTATAAAACCTGTTCTTTACATAGTATTGTTAAATTAATTATTAAATACATTTTGCAGTACTGATATACATTTAAAATGCATTTTTTTGCTTCCTTTCAGTAAATTAATATTCTTAAAATAATTTTTTGTTTTTGATTCGTCGATATGTTCGTGCCCTCCACGTAGGGTTATCACTTCCGTCTAAGAGGGCACGCCTCACAGTGTGAGAAACGCTGTTCTAAACAGAAAAATTCCGAATGGAAGCTTTTTCAATTTTTATTTTAGCAAATAAACTGCAACATTATCCTAAAAAATAATTCTTCCTCATATATAAATTTGAATCAACAAAATAGTTTTGTGTATCAAACATTTTCTTCTTCAAGATAAAGTATAATGTGCAAATATTCTTAATTAAAATAATACTTTTTTAAATAAGCCAATGTATACTTCGAATAAGTCATTATACGCATTCTAGGCTCTCAACATTCCACAAATGAATATCACTTAAGGACCAAAAGGATAAATTTTACAGATCAACCGGCAAGTTCTTTCCACTTATGTTATTTGAAGTTTCAACACGCATGCGCACATTTATTCGGAACATCACAGCATTTATACACATGTGCTGTTGTAAATTAACGGAAAAATAATATCTCATGTCATTAGTAAGTGAGATGCGACGTGTAAACATGACTACCGATAAAGCTAATTTGGGACATTGCATGTCGTACGAATTCCAACAAGAAAAAAGGCTACGGAAGAGTGTTGAAATACAGAAAAAGTTTTTGGACTCGATGTGCAGGAGATGATTATAAAAATTTAAAATGTTATTTGGACCTTAATGGTAAGCCACCGCGTGGGCAATCATCTTCTTTAAAAAAGCTTAACTCGGCTCCACAAATGATTTCAATTTACAGTTCGGAAACTAGGACATCTTTTAATAAATATTCTAGATGGATACTTCAAGTGTTAAGTAAGAATAAATTTTATGATCATGTCGTCAGAGGCTCATCGCTACTTGATGTAAATAAAAACGAATCCTTCATGGAACGTATTATAACTGGTTCCTCAAAGAAGTTATTATAAAGAAAAGAGAATATAAGTATTCCGGATTATGTTTGTCCTTCCACCTCAAAAATAAGTTTATTACTGAATAAATAAATACTACATGTGTGTGGTAGGACGTCCAAGCACCAATGTATTATGAGTTTTTGAAAAGTGATGAAAAGCTGAAATCAAAAAGATACAGTCAGAAAATGGATGTAAAAAAATCAGTAGTAAAAAGAAGCTGGGAATGTCCAATACGAAGCACATCATACTGCCTCACAATGTCAGATAGCATGCAGATATGGTGACTTGATAGAAAATAGCAGAGTTAAGTGGAGAAATACTGTCACATCCGCCATGCTCATCATATCTAGCACCCTCCAATTATGCAAAAATTTTGAAGGGGTAAGTCAAAACTGATATAGATACCAACCAATCACTATTTAAATGCGATTCAAGACATTTTCCAAATTTTTTTTTTACATTTTACCGTCACAAGACTGCATGACAAGAGCTCACAATAAACAGCAGAAACTACATTATAAAATAAAAACTATTAAATATAATAAAAAAGCCTAATGTATATAATTGTAACCTAATATATGTAATTGATTATATGAGAACACCTAAAATTCAAGATACATGCTGCAGCAACTTTAAACATACAGGCTGAAGCTTGTGTATATGTACATATATAATAATCTTATGTTAAGTTTATTCTTATTTTTTAACAAAAATGCAGTTTGCCAAGGGGAAAAAATAAGATTTACTTCACTAAAACAACATGGGGTATTTTGGCAAGGGATCACGTTATTTTGAATTGCAGTCAAGTGGCAAAGGTATCCCAGAGTGGTACTGTTACTTAAAACACCCCACTACTGGAGAGCTTTGAAAATCAATTGCAAACATGCATCAGCCTTGATATGTCTTTCAAGACAGGTTTTTTTCAGAATTGCAACTGAAATCAGAGGATCGACTTCAAAATTCACCAGACATGACAGTCATTCTTTTGTGATATCACTATTATTTGTTACACACATGTTTAACAATAGCTATGTTTTTTCAAAGGAGGCAAAAGAAAAATAATCACTTTTTTTCGAAATGGTATTTACTCTAAAATAGCCTTGGTTTTGGAAATTTATTATTAGAAAACGTAAGCAAATGATTCTTTAAAACTATTTTTTGACTGTTTCAATAAATCTATTTCCAAATTTTAATATACATCTGTATTTGTCATACTTTTTCCTCCTTATCTGACGTCGGTGGTTGCTCTATATGAACTTTAAAAATTCATTTTTACGCAGTGAAAATAGCTTTTAGATTTAAGATAGGTACCCATAAAATACTTCGAATAAATATTTCATTCCAAAGACATAACATACTGTTTTAAGTAATTTATTTTCCAGCCGAAGAAAGAGAGAAAATAATTACATTAAAAATATTCTCTGAGCGTATATTTTGGATGCAGATGTATATTATGAGTCATTCTTATAGACATAATACATAAAAATGATTTAAACAAATATGTATCATTTGTTATGCTTTTAAATAAGGTTGAATACCATAAAAATTAAATTTATTATGAAATTTATTTGTTATTCTTGTTATTTCATTAAAAAAAATCTGACTATTTCAATAATAAAATAAGACACAATTTCCATTATTATAGTTGTAAGGATTTGAATTCATTCATTGAAAATATTTTATAATTTCTTAATTAACACTTTCCTGAGAAAAGTTATTCTCATCACTAGCAGGGCATTCAATTTGGAAACAATGTTTCAACTAGTTCATTCATAAAATATTCACTTGGGATAAAAATAACCCTCAAATAATACTCGGCAGAACTAGCTTTTAGCCCTGTAAGTCTCGCCACAGGCAAACTTTCGGTCATAAGACCAGCAATGGAAAACGTAACACAGCCGGCAGTATTAATCTGCGAAATTGACTGTAAATTTTTTCCACTGCATTTGCTCTGCGCCTTTATAGCCAACGTATTCTCCACTTCTCTCTGCGCAGAGAAACCAATTACCAGGGGCGCTAAAGGTTACAATCGAAACTTTCCTAACATTGCTCTGCTGTTTCTTCTTGAAGCCTCTGCCCGAAAATTCATTACCTGAAGTGTGTGCGCCCTGGTTTTCTGTGTTTCAGGGCTTTTCCCCCATAGCAATGGCGATTAAATGAAACATCAGGACGTCACGTGGATCCAGGCAAGTCTTTGTGGGAGGTGTGCTACGGAAATACTATACAAAGCTCCTGTTCGCTCGTTTCGCTTGAATACGGTTCCGAATTCTCGTTTTTTTTTCATTTGATCCGATTTTTTTCCTGTTTTATGTCTTTATTTTGTTTATTTCCAGAGCAAAACGAAAGTGTTTTCAACTTTGCTCGAACTCGTAAAAGATTAGAAGTTTCGGGAGGCTTTTACACCGCTCTGGAAGGTTGCTGAGTAATTTGGAAATTCAATCGGAAACAAAGTAGCATGACAATTTACGGATGGGAAACGGTGCTTTACTTTTTTAAAATCTATTTATGGCACCAATAACATTTATAGCTCGAATACTTAGTGGTACTGGAAGTATTTCGAGCCGCTTCGATCAATATTAAATTATAAGTGCGAATCAATATTGCAGCCATTTAATTAATACTATACACTTGGTTATATATGTATATATGTATTAATATTTTCCCACATACAGTCTACAGAAGGGGTCGATAACATTTTAGCTATGATGCGCCAAAGCAATCTGTTAATGTTATTCAGGAAATATTCTAAGCAATTCGATTCCTGGAGTAATGAACTCAAAATTATGGAAGAGAGGTCAATAAAACAGATTTTCAATTTTATTACACATTAATTTTGTATTATTTAAAGTTATTTATATTAATATGAAAATAAACAACAAAAAATGTAACTATTCCTTCAATATAAATTTAAAAAATTACATTACACTTTTGTATATTTTAAACATATTTATTAAATAAAAGCAACCAAAAATATTAGTATTCCTTCAGTGCACTTAAATAAAAAATAAATATTTTAATGCGAACCATGTTTTTGGAACGCTCTATTTTATATCGCAATTTCAGGGGTATAATTTGCGACTTTCAATCGGACACAATTTTGAACGATGCTAAAAAATTTCTTTGCAGACTCAAAATATTTTTCATATGAGAAAATACTTAGTTCTGATAGATATACAAAATTGCAGCGGAAAGCAGAGTACATACATTTTTCAAACAATTTAATCTCTCCACTAATGACATTCAATGATTTAAAATAGCTGTTGCTTTATCGTTAGAGTTACCTTTGAGACTTTTTTCTAAATTTCGTAGATTTTACTTTCCTTAATTCTGAACATGTTAGTTCAATAAGTTCAATTTCAAAATTATCAACCTCCATCTATTTAAAAATTGATGAATTTGAAACATGGTGTAGAGTGCCACTGACAATTGTACCGTGTGCCAAATCAGGTGTGTGTGCAATAGGTTGCCTATACGTGGTCTAGAGCATATGATGAAATCAGTTCTTAGGTTTGCATGATAATTGTTCATAGTTACATTTTAATATAGTAGTAATACTTATATTAACCCAGGAGGGGTCGCGCGGGGCACAGAGCCACCCTAGCTCACGAAGTTTTTAATTGTGTGGGAAAACTGCTTATTTGTTACCTTGTCAATATCAACCTTTTGACAGTCTTTATGAGAACTAAAATGTATTTGTGGCATATTTCCCTCTTTTTCGGGAGCGGCAAATGGTTTCTTACAATCTTAAGGTACTTGGGTTGACTGAGTTTGACGCACGCCCACTCTTGTTCCAAAATATTTTCTATGAACAGGCCACTTCATTCCTCTGCGAATGACCTAATGATTTTGATTGATGTGTTGTTCCATTCATTATGGTTTATAAATGTAAATGAACACAATATAAAGAAAGAAATGGACATCTGCGCAATTTCTATTGGATGAAGTTGAAACTGATCAAACAAGGGAAGAACCTTATGAAATAATGGATAATAATCATGGTAGCGAAAGTAAATTTGAGACAATTGGTGAACCTTAAACATTTAAGTTGGAAGGAAAGTTTTCAAATGCTGACCACTACACCCTCTCAAAAAGACACAGAAGGAAAAAAATACAATATACTATTTGTCTATCATCAAAGGTCAATAAAATTACGATAACTTGAGCAAAATAGGACAGTTTTGCTCGCAAAATCATTAATTTAATGTTAGCAAAACGGGCCTGTGGTTTGTGTGCTTTATTAAAATCACGCACATTTGAAATATTTTAGTTCAGTTTGATAGGAATTTTCCTCAAATTATCAAAGAAAAAAATTAAAAGTCATAAAAGTCGGTATAAATATATAATTTCTCTTAATTAAATTATTTACTGGTACTACGATTTTATTGTGTATAATAAAAACAATAATAAATAAAGGATTGGGTTGACTCCATCACCCCACGTGAGCACTAAAATTAATATCGACTGCGTGCCTTCTCCCGGGTTAATATTAAATTACTGGAAAAAAAATAGCCCAAAAAGTCCTCACACAGAAAAAGAGGCTTCAAATTTTGAAATAAAATATCTATTCATAATGGATAGTGGGTTTCATAATTACTAATCACTACTGCTTTAAGAGGAGAAATTCTACAAAATTATTCTTTCTTCAAACTGTCATATGCAAGTCAGGCTTAATAGTGTGTGTATGATTGATCCCTACAATAGTATTTATTTCTTGGGGGAAGTTCCGGTACACGCATTGCCACCCCCTTTCTCTTATCATTTCCCAATTCATTCAACTAACGTAACGTGTACATGAGAAAATTTCGTATAATGGAATCTATAAATTACGCGTAATATTAGATGACGTAGCTTTAATGTATGTTATCGTTCTTAATGAACTACTCTTATCACGCGATTAAAAGACTTTGCTGTATAAATATTTAATGTGCATACAATTCATTATCCTATATGGCAAATAAATATTCGCTGTTTACATATTAGAAACATATCCATAGCATATTACCATTAACTACAGTCACATTAGCTAATGAAATACAATGGAATTGCAATAAATAAACCTTTGTACTTAATGTATTATAATCAATACGGTAAAAATACCAAATTTTCAAATGAAGTATGTGTATATGCAAGAAAAAAAGCGACTCAACTCATCAGGATATCTCCGGAGCTATTAGACATACATACTTTAAATTTTGCACGCATATTTATTTTGTTGATTTGAGATCCGCTAAGAACGAGTTTTGAGGATTTGATGCAATTTTATTTCATTTTACATCACACTGTGAAGCAGCGCGAAGGATACTGGCGGCGGACCTCGTAATTTTGAACCAAGGTTAAGCGACGAGTACCTGAGCCGGCCCCTCTCTCCAGACTTAAAAACCACGTCAACTACACTTTGTGAATTTACCATCACTAAAATAGTGTATACAGATAGCATTATCAGAAGATAATGCTATTTTTGCTAAGCAGGTCCCTGTAGAGTTGTAACTCCACTGCATATTATTTTTCTGGTATGTTTAGAGTTAGCTTATATTTATTATAATCAGAATTATTTCTGAATGATTATTATTATTATTATTAAGAATGTTGGTGATATTGTCAATGAAAACTGGATAATTCAATCAGTTTTAACAGCGCAATAAATTGTCTTTAACACAATTGGTTATCAGTATAATAGTTATCATTAAAAGCGGTTCTGTTAAAGAACCATACTATACCTTCTAAATTTATTACAATGATTATATGATATTTCAATTTCGTTTCACCAACCTATTACTAATCAGATTACATTACATTGCGTCGACTATAATGCTTAATTATAAGGCATAGAGTAGGCTAAATTTATTCAATGATATAAGCGTTACAAATCGGCAATTGTTCAAGTTAATTATTATAATTAATATGATAAGCAAACCGAACTAGTCAATTTAACTATCCTGCTGTAGATTATGGTCTAATATATATAGTCAGATATATTTAACGTAAGAGTTGGAAAGTAATTCATATTTAAAAGGTATTTAGAGAAATTTCGTAAATTTTTAAAAGCTAAATTAATGCTTTAAAAATTGTGTCATTAAAAATCCAACAAATCACAGTATAAACGTAAAATATTTGCTTAAGCACCGTTACCAAATTTCAGAACTTAATGAAACACACTGAATCTATAACGTTATATATGGTGAACTACGAATTTGTTAGACCACTATATTGTGGACCACTAAATCGACTGGACACTTTATGGGGGACCACTTTAACTATTTTGTCACTTGCTCTTTTTTACGTCTCTATTTACATTTCTATATCACGGAAAAGGAACTTTATAAACATCACGAACAAACCGGCAATGCAAAGCAATACCAATAAATTTAAGTGTTATGCCACTGTTGGAAAAACAATTATTCAACTTTTTGCCAACTAATGGCTGCACGAGCCAAGTGAGTTTAATAAACAAGAAAAAGTAATAAAATTATAGAACATTATATTTTGAAAAATAATTCATTTTAAGATGATTTTCATAATTTTATATTTAGGCATTTATAATTTACTATTTTTATATATTATGTAAAACTAACTGTATTTATGTTTACACTTGTAAATCTGGAAACAATTTTTTGTAACCTTCTTCATTTTACCGGATTGGCAAACAGTCCGTATTTTTTTTACATCAGATTATTTGCAACGTTTTGATTTTAGCGGCAACTAAGCCTAATAAATAAAGGTGTTCTTTGAATTTTTAAGCCAATTTTCTTTACTTAAACGATTAAGAATCTAACGTTCATAACACCACCATTTTATTACGGATGCTCTAACTCTGACTTTCAAATATCAAAAGATAAGCCTAAAAAAGTAGCTAAAAAGTAACTGAACTCAGGGGATATTTCGCTAAAAGTAGTAGTTTAAGTGTAAAATAAAAAGTATAATCCATAATAAGTTTCCTTACTCGTTATATTTAAAACCGAATCTTCATAGAAATATAAATAATGAACAAATTTTTCTGAGAAACATCAAGAATTTTTTACGGACCAGAGTCTGGTGATCGTTTTGCTAAAGTGTATGCCTATAATTTAACAAAAGAAGCCAGAATAAGAAGCATGGTTTAATCTTGCATAGTTTTCTGTTTTTAATTTCAGTCCAAACATTACCTTAAATCACGGGCAAGAACTTTCGAACAGTTTATTTTGAAATTAATTGTGCCTAGACATCATAAATATCTATCTAGAAAATTTTATTTCTTTCTAAACAATTTTATATTCCTTCCCTAGAAAATTTTACTAGCTTCATCTTTACATTTCCTTATTAAATGTCGAACTAAAAATTATTTGAATTCAAAATTCAAATTACAAATATGAGAATAAGAATAATAATACACCAGGTTATATCATAGGGTATCGCGCACTATATGCGCACTAAAGAAATCGCATGTTAAAATAAATAAAGAATTCTAAATTTATATCATATGTGTTAGTATTAAAATAATGCTATGTATTATATTTGAAAGAAAAAAAACTATATTATATTTATATATTTATACTTAAATTTATGTACGATTCTTTTTCGGTAGAAAAATCTTACAAGTTACTTCCAGACATATATAAAGTTCGTTGTTAATGATCACATTAACAGAATGAATGTGTGTCTCACCTCAAACGAGGATTATAGAATTTAAGGTATCTAATGTGCCCTTTTGAAGGAACTCAGTTCTTCACACTGAATTATTTCTTACTGTTTTATCATCTTAATGGAATTTTTCTTTCACTGACACTATCTCAGGAGGAAAAAGATAGCGTAATAAAAAATATTTATCGGACATAAAATCATTTATCAACCTGAGCATTATGTCTTGTGGTTTCTTTGAAATTGCTCCTTCCAGTTGTATGTCTGGAAATATATTCTGCCCCCGCATACCTTCCAATAGGTATTATTACAGTTATAAAGTTCTAATTTTTTTTAGGCTATGATATAGATCAAATAAATAGTATAATCTAGTAAAGGGTGTAATTTGAGAAAAAAAATTAGCTGTCTCGGTTTCCTTTCAAAATTTCCAATAATCAAATGATAATGTTTTTGAGGATAATATTATTTTTAAGATTAAACATTTTTGCGAATTTAAAAAAATGATATTTCTGTAAAAACTTAGTAATATATAAAATATTAATAGAATTTTTCTTCAATTTGTAACAAAATAGTTCCTTTTATTTTCAACATTTATACTAAATCGCAAATACTTTTTTAATTCTCATAACTTATTTTTTTTCTGTACTTTTCCATTTCGACGGCGCAAATCTTGCCAAATTGGCGTTATTGGCGACAAAACATAATATATGTAGAAAAAATATTAGTTCTCATTGGTTTTCCCTCCATTTTTGATGTGTTATGAAAAAAAAATCTTTTTAATATGAAAAGACGACTTGTGAAAATGTGATGGTAAAAGGTTACCAGAGAAAATATGCCATTTGGTGTAGTACTCCCTCCCCCCATTTTATTGCCTGCACCGGCGAAACTGAAAAGTATCTTTTTTTATTATTACATCGTTTTATTACAAAAAAATATATTATGCTTCTGTGAAAATATATTTCATAACTTATGTAATTTTATAAAAAAAAATTATATAGAAGCCAAACAGGGAGTCGTATTGTCACATTTAGAAGCCCCTTTGACACTCAGAAGAGTAAAGAGCCTTAAACCCACATATATTGACAAATGTACTGTCGTGACCAAAAAAACTCAAGATCTTTGGAAAGCCAATGGGAAACTCTGGCCACTGTGGGTCCTATCCCGAGGCACATGGAGAGAGTCGAGGCTGTTGATTGTTTTTGCCTAACCACTGGACATGACTTTTTGGGAATATACAATATACCTCCACTGGTTTGGTCGGGCTACTGACGAGGCTACCGCTTGTGCCATGCAAACTCGATGGCCAAAATCGATTGGTACTTGGATCTGGAGCCATGGACTTGCACTGGAATACAATATCACTGGTTTGGTCGGCTACTGAGAGCCTACCGCTTGGGCCATGCAAAGATGGATGGCGACCACCTGTTCCAATGCACTGGACTCGATTAATACCCGGCTGATGACGTCGTCAGTTGGCACTGGGAGGTTTGGCGTCGAATGGTCAAGAAGCCAAGCACGTGCGTTGGATAAATAAATAATTTTCGTACTTTATATATAATTTTCTTAATAATTCTTCAAGTAAATTGACATGCACGTTGTTTATTAATCCTTTTCACGACTAAGAAACATTTACCTCAATTTTAAAATTGAGGACTGTTGTATCTAACTATAACCTGATCTGCGATTTTTGTATACAGAATGGCAAAACAGAACCTATTTTGAACGCATATGTGTAAACGAGACCGTTCAGAAAAATACAATAAATGCCAAATCAATAGGCGCCAATGAGAAAACATTAGCGGGCTATACTCTGTTATTTCAGTTTATTGAGCTATGTAAGAACACATTATTCTGCTTTCTCACAAGTTTTATATTTTTCGCTAAATAAAACTCCATACAATAAAAAATATATAACAATTCATGGAAAATTTAACTTGTCTGTTAGGATACTTAAGGCTCTTAATTCAATGCGCTCAGATTTCTTATTTTCCGTAATATTTTACACGATACGTTTAGATCAGTAACAAAGAGTAGCAAAGATTACATAATAATAAACAAAACAAAAAAATTGTTATTTTTTTCTCCCTATAAGTAAAGCCAGCTTAAATTTGAATATTTTGAAAGCAAAAGAAGAAGCACCATTCACAAACCATAAAGTAGGAAACATAGAAGTATACGTTAATGTTTACTGATTACTCAAATACAATAGATATTTAATATTTACTCATTAATCTTCAATTTTAAGAGTATTTTTTAGGAAAAAATTAAAACTTTTATTATTTTTTATAGTAGCTATGTTGCATATATTTCGTATTTTAAGAGTGGTCAGAAAAAGAGTCAAACATGAAAAGTTAACAATTTTAAACATGATCCGTTCAGTTCAGTTCAGTTCAGTTCTTGTGGGATATGGAGCAGCAAAGGCTATTATTCCCTTGATATGAATGTGAAAATCTATGTAAAACGCTATATGTGTCTTTCTTTTCTTAATATATATCAAAGAACTTCATCTTCTACAAAAAAACCCCTGAAAGTTGCTTATTAACAATTGCATGTTCCAAAAGTTCTCTGAAGGTGGTGTTTTTGCACGGATCTAATCTTCAGTATATTCCTTTAAACATGATTATTTCCAACTAAAGCTGGGTTTTCCAATTTTTTTCTTCACTGAAATTTTAAAACTTCTTACCTGATTTTATTTGTTTTTTTTTATCTAAAGCTGTACTATAGAGAATACAATGGATTGTTTATGTTCGACAGTTTTGCTTCTAAATTACGTTTAAGCGCGACGAAGGCGGCAGCAACTCTTTCTCTGAGCTTCTATGTCACGATAAAAGTGGAATTTGGCAACAAATTTAATTTAACATCTCTGATGTAGCCAATCGTTTCTTTTTCACAACGTTATTTGATCGAATAAGCTTCTTCACATGATTTTATTTCGAATTCTCAAATGTTTACTTTATCTCAAAAAGTTTACATTCTGTATGATTTTATTCAGTATTATTGAGATTCTGCATCTAGTTGGGAGTCCTATTTATCTCTTGAAGTTGTTTATGTCACCGTAATGTGAGCTCTGAAGTAAACTGTCTTTTCTAGTGAAGATATAAATGCTTCCTTGGGTGATGTTGAAAGGAGAGATTTATGTAGTGAACTGCACTTTTTACCGATAAGAAATTTCGCTTACATCTTTATTATTGATACTGATTGTGACGAATTTGGAATTAGTTACTGTCTAGTTTTTCGAGTTTCTTTTACACAATTTGCATTTTCTTTTTCTTTTATATCAAGGAGATTACTTGCTTTTTATATATCTTAAGCTGTTTCTTATATCATTTATAATGGATATACTATTAATTACATAAAAAATAATCATAATTCGTTTTGAATGTCTAAGTTTTACTACTAAGGTATACAACTGGTTGAGACCACTTTTAAAAAAACGGAGATATGGGGATTGTTTTGTTATTTTTAGATTTGCTTAGTACATTTTTGAAATTTCTGCAAAAATTAAGAAGAGAAAAAGAAAGTATTATTACTAAAATGGAAAAAAATAGGTAAAACCTTACAAAAAGTAGCATAAACGCGGTTTATGCTATTAGTCAAACACCATCATAAAGTTATAGTTAGTTATAAAATAGTTAAACGCCATTCTGTACCAAGGGTTTTGAACACATTTTCAGTTTTTCAATTCTGATGTGTTGCTATGTTCTCTATTTTTGAAATGACCTTCAGGATAAGAGATATTTTAATTATTACAAAAGCTAGAACATTTTATCTTAGTTACAATATGAAATTGCTTAAAAAACAGTGATTATATTCACATAAGGGACTGTAAATTTTGTTGTTATACAATGATTGATAAATATGAGGGTTAAAACACTTCTACTATTATACATAACATACACAAAACATTTTATTTAATTATTTTCAAAACTTTTTAAACAATCGCTGTCCCTTTTTGAGCATTTTCAAAAAAATATATTTCGAGTAAAAAGCTTTTTAAAGTATGACATATTGCTTAAAGTAATGACGTCTGCTTTTACTAAAACACTCGTAGTTTTTGTTCTAGTGAACGGAAAACAAAAAACTTGGTATTTTTATGAAACTAATAAGATGGCGTATAAATTAAAATCATAAAAAAAAAAAATTGTCAGCTTTTGGCAAAATTCACAATTTTAGGGTAGTCGGATACCTTAAAGTCATGTAATATAAGGATATACATCTGATAACTCTCCCTCGGGAATGTTATAAAAACTAAAAAAACGTAGTGTAAGGTGTCACAATACAAAATATGTTCTTACTAATGGTTATTTAAAAATATTCAATCATTTCACAGACGACAAGTAATGTTTATAGTTTTTAATATTTTTCCTGAGTGCTTACGTACTATCGCAACAATGCCAACGTTCGAGATAACTTGCCAAGTTAGTAACCCCGATTTCGCATGTGTCGTATACACTGAAGTGGCAACCAGTTGCTTCGTTTCATATAATGTCGCGAATACGACTACGATAACACGTAAGTACTTTTTTATGTCAATTTTTCAAATACCTTTTGACTTACTTGCTGTTAAAAACAGAATTTTTTACGCCTTGAAAAAAAAATCCAATTTATTCGGCTAAAGAAATAAAATCAACCAGTTAGTTTTTACGGCACTACATAGAAGCTAAAAAATTAATTAAAATATCATTTAAAAATAATCGATCTTTGAAAAAAGGTATCTTAGATTTTCTTTAAGTGCTAGAAATAAGATATTTTGTTAAAGTGCTAGATTAAGTAATTAGAAGGCAAAAACAGTTAAATGAAATGTAAATGTTAAAGAAGAATTTTCAAATTTTGTCTCGGTTGTAAAATTTTTAATCTTAAACAAACATTTTGAATTTTCTGAGAGATTTAATTGAATAAGAATGTAAAATTCTTTGATAACAGAACAATATTTTAAAATTTATGGTTTAGTCTCAAATAAAACATTTAGGTCTCCCCTTTCGCAGCATTAAATAGTTTATTCTTTTTTTAAAAAATGAAACAGTTATATATTTTATATTTGGCGAGAAAAATAATTTACTCTGTATCTTTTCCGTTAAAATTAAATTTAAACATGATTTCAGTGAAGAACATATATTTTATATTGTTACGTAGATCGGAGTTCCAGGATTTTATGCTACCAGTCTCAAAGAACAAAATAGTTCTTCAGGAGCGAGTAAAGTTTTTTGTAGATGGTAGCTAAATTAAATCCCAGAAGGTCTTCACACCTTCTACAGCAGTCAGACACACCTATATATCAGTGTCTAAAAACACAATTACGTAATGCAGGGTAGTCGGATATCTTAAGCATTCATTACATAAAATTGGTAACAAGATTTTACTTTTCTGAAGATAATCACGACCGTTTCATACATATTTTATACTTACCTTTCTTTAGAATTTTCTACAACTCATTTTCGAAAAAATTATACACATTGCATGAAAAGGTTATTATGTAGACTATTTATATTAAATTTGTTTGTCTTCTGTGATAATAATATAGTTATTCCACTTATTTTCTAAGACCATAGTCTTGTGAAAATTTCCAGTATCATATAATGTGAAGTGAATTTATATAAGAAAATAAATGCTAAACACATTTGCTTACATTCTAACTCTACTTAAAACAGCCCGGCTCTACTTGAAATCAAAATTCATGACTCTTATTTCAGTACACTCTGTTTTGTTTTTTGAGAAGAAAAGTTCTTGAACGAAAAAAAAAATAATTGTTCAAATTACATTAGCAATATTGCATGCAGTGAATTTGCTAATAAAGAATGGAAAATAATGGGAACGTACGTTTATCCCGCGTTTTATCCCTTAAAATAACTTAGGCGAGACAGAAGAAAAGTTAGAATGAGGAAAGCGTAAAATAATTTTTTTAGCAGAGCAGAATGAATAGTTTAGAACAATCTTTGTTCTTGCGAGAAAGTTATCGTGACAGACGATTAATTTAGATTAAGAATAAACCGAAGATGAATAAGATTATATAAATGCTCTCAGTGAACTTTACTTCTAAAAAGGAAAGCTAACTTTTGCACTAGTATTGTTAAATTCACAAAATTAACGTTTATAATTTACTTATTTAGGGCTTTTGAACTTACTCAACTAGTAAAAGATTAAAGTAATTACTCGATTTATAATTACAGCCATTTTACGGAATAATTTAAAAACTCTTTAGGCGCCAACTAACGGCAGATATAGTGTTTCTTCTGAATACTGTTAAACATTAAGACAATTTTGGTCTTTTGATAATAATATCCAGAAGCACTGGACAGATTTTAATCAAATCATAGATTGATATACTCCTCCCCACATCAGTTGTGATATGTATGCATAGCAAAAAAGCCCCAAAGAAGTTATAAAAAAATTGAATAAGAAATATGGAATTTGTTTACACAATATTATACACTCCTTCATTAAGAATTCATACTGTAAATTACAAATATAGAGAGTTTTTCACAGTCAATTCTATTCTTTCAGCAACATTGTTTAGGGGTTCCGGAAAATTCTGGCAAAAAGAAACCAATTACAATTGCCCTCCAAACAGCATCCCAAATATAAGGTTAAGTTCTGGAGATCCGGCTGGACAATTCCTTCGTTGAATATTTTTACTTTTCAAAAATTTATCGACCAGATGCCCCTCGTATGGATAGACATTACCATTGAATCGGAAACAATTGTGCATCCCTGAAAAGATTAACAAAGCCAGCAAGGATTTGTTCCCTATATCTCACAGCAATCAAGGAGTTTCTGTCAAAGATATACAGATTTGAGTGCCCACCTAACATGATACCTGCTAAAACAGTCAAACCTACACAGCCATACCAGTCTTTTTCTCAGATGGCATTTTGTGGTCACAGTAGCCTCCAAGGATAATAAAATTCCTATCATTTGCTTCAGTCAAAATAACCTAATAGAATAATTCGTCTGCTTATGTAGCATAACTATTAATGCAAAATTATTGAAATAAAATAGTTGCATAGTATAAAAAGGTAATTTCACGATGCAGGACTGCTTTGGCTTGCAGTTGTATAGAGCGCAGAAAAAAATTAGAGAACCACCTCTTGTCGGAGTTTTGACGAACAAACGGAATTCACATTTGAATTGGGACGGCCAGCATCTAGTACAGTTCGTTGGCTTTATTTCTGCTCATGAACAAGCAGAACACACTAATGGCTGACAAAATATTACTGAGTTCGCAGTTGGTCCCTTTCTTTCCGTGGATAACTCGAAGTTCGCAGTTCTTTGAAAATAATTTCAATGAACTGCTCATGAGTTGATGGAGAATGGCTTGGCACGTAAATGTATACGAACACTCAAAACAGCGTTGCGTAATATTTAGCTTGCTCTTTAACTAGTTATAATTATTTAATGAAAAACATTGAACAAAAATAATTGATGGAATATATATCTTTTCAAAGATGTTAAGCCAGCCGAATAGAAATAATAGTCTTTTTCTTAGCACTGACATCAATCAACTAATAATTGAGTTACAAAGATTGTTCTTACGCTAGTGACCTTTAGACCATGCTTTACATTTAAACAACTAAAAAAAAATCTTCTCACAACCAAGAATGGGGTGCAGCTCAATTCAATTTCCCTCAATACAAGATGGCAACAATGATTAAGAACTAGTAAAGTATACCTTTAGAGAAAAGACTAAGTATTCTTATATCTAAAAGAATGCTAAAGTTGTTCAAATGCCAATAACTATATTGTTTACTTTCTAACTTTGCTATAAAACTACATTTAATGGAAAATCTTATTTCCTCTCAGTAGGCTTAAGTGAACGCATCAATCAATATGTGATTCTAATTCCCTGAAACGTCAATATAGCCAAGGCAAAAGGGGAAAAAAAGAACGAAGGAAACTGACTCTACTACCAACAAACGTTTTCCGCCATCGTACGTATATATTCCATTACTCCGTGATAGCCTTTTAGCTCTATTCACGTTTAGCTCAATATTCCGAGCTAAGGATTCGAAGAATAAAACTTTTAATGGTTCTCAGAAGGTACGGAAACCTTGAGCCTTAAGCATTGTTCCCGTGGACTTAGGCAGTCTATTATAAAAGCAATTTTCGAAGAAAGCTAGCTCCCCAAGATTCGGCAAAAAGATCCCTGGGTGTTTTTTTATAACTTTCTTCTCGTCTTTTAACTGGATTGGGATAACTCCTTTCCTTTTTTCCCCCTCTTTTCCCCTATTTTCACTGGATCACGTCTTTAGCTTTTGGCTGACATTCTCAGTGCTATGATCACACTTCCTTCCGTTTATTGTTTAATCTTTTTCAGGAACTCCTCTCGCCTTTCCGTATTCTGAACATCCTTCATCTGTCAGTATATATATATATATCAGGTTCTTACCGTGAGAATATTTTTTGCTTCAATGAGTAATCCCTGTTCTTACGAGGTATTGTTAGGCGTCACTAAGAACAAAAGCCCAAAATAATAATGGGAAATAGAAGAAAAACTAAATCTTGGATGTAGGAAGAAGTACTAAATACAGTAAGGAACATAGTTTTTGTATTCACTGGTAGTTTCTAAATGATCATAACTAATTCCAGTAGAAATGAATAAATCATGCTTCTTAACATTAAGGTATAACAAGTAAAATAAAAAAAATTTAAAGTCAATTTCTATTTAAATTAGCAAAAAAAAAAAAAAAAACATTTATTTTAGTTACTTTTTATTAAATAGTTACAGTTAATATAAATATGTATATACATATGACAAATCACAACATTAAGTGGAAATTTTTATCAATTATCTTTAAAGTACCGTATTGTTATCCAAAACAATAGTATATAGAAAATTTCATTTCAATTGAATGATTTGAAACGTGAGAAAAAAAAATATTTTTTAAGTTTTGACCCAAGTCGCTAAAAATGAAACCAATGTGGCTGCATCAGTAATTTTTCAAAAAATTATTTTCAGTCAATTAATTTTAATTAAATTATCGTATTGTTACCCAAAACAATAGTGTATAGAAAATTTCAGCTCAAATGAGCGCTTTAAAATGTGAGAAGAAAACCTTTTCAAGTTTTGGCACATGTCGCCAAAAATGATGCCAAAGTAGCTGTATTTGTAATTCTTTGAATAATTAGTTTTACTCAATTAATTTTTATTAATTATAATTAAATTACTGTATTATCATCCAAAATAATCGTGTATATAAAATTTCAGCTCAATTGAGTGCTTTAAAATGCATTTTATTGACGAATGAAAATTTGAACAAGATAAATATAGAGAGTGTGAATAGTAGGCTAATAGTAGGAATTGAAAAAGACATTTCTGTTCCTCTAAATATGAGTAAATAATTAGTAATATTTAATAATATGTTGACCACAGACTATTCGAAAAAAAGTGTATTAAAACTAAGGAAATACTTTCTTTTTAGTAAAAAAGCGTTAATACACATGAAATAATTTTAAAAGATATGAAACCTTTGTAAGTCACAACCTTATTAGAACTGTATTACAAGTAACAAAAAAGTAAAAGTACATTAAACATATATATTTTTTCAATGGGGCTGCATTTTAGTAACTTAGCCTTTGCAGACACGGTAAGTCCCCAAATGTGAGAGCCATTTCATGGTGGCTCCATCTAGTGGTGGAGTTTCTTCCAAATTTGTGGACACTCGAATTAATTTTAATTCAAGCTCTCGTCGGATGCTAAATAATACCGTGATTCAATTGTGTCGAGAATACTAGAGCCAAATTGATACTCAACGGGGGATCTTTTACATGCCCCATAATCATATGACATGCTTGCTTACGATTTTCACATCCAGAAAATCTATCGAATCCAGTCGGTGTCGAGCCCGCAACCTTAGGCTTACGAAGCGGACACACTATATCTAAGCCACCGGAGCCGACTGATATACATATGCAAACGGTATAAGGTAGTATTTTTACAGTGCGTATTTTTAAAACAATAAAGCTTTTTAATTTTACATTTATCGATAATTCAACTTCATTCAGTTAAAAAGACGAATTAATCATTAATTCTTCTGTTAGATATATAAATGAACCAAAAAGGATAATTGATCACAGAGGACAATAAATAAAAGAACATAAAAACTTTATAGAACTTAACAGAAAATTGTAAAATATAAAATTCCTTTACTATATATTCCGGAGTATAACGTGTACTCTAAACACAAAAAATAAGATCGAAATTTGAGCATTATACACCGTATACTAGAATTATAACTTTAAAAATAAAGAAAAAAATGTGCATAAAATATAGATTTCTATGTATATAACTAAAAACTGAACACATTTAAAAGGAATGACACACCGTATGAAATTTCAATAATGAAATATTTACAAATTTTGTCTCATAGCCCCCTTTTCTTGCACTAATCTTGTGCTTTAGGGGTTGTAGTCTTAGAAGTATAACATTGCTCAAAAGCCTGAGGTAATATTTCGAATAAATGAGTACACAAGATCCAACGTATTACCTAGTATGTGCATTTCAGGTTTCTTTGTAAAAAATGAGTACTCACAATATACGGCAAATATTCTAAAAAAATTAAAAAATGCAACAGGAAAGTATAGGTAAGCGTGAGACGCAGGAATATTCGGTATATTATTAAAGTATAATTTTGAAAGCAGTTGAATAACTTACTGCAAAAGTAAAATAATTTCAGTTTTAAGACTCTCCTGTAGTTAGTGGATCACATCATCCGGGATAAATATATAAATTTAATTTCACATAATTTTTTCAGAAATAAAGCCAATGGATCGTTTTTAACAATAATAATAAATAAAAGTTCCTTTCCTTATCAAGTAAATTTGCAGTAAGACTCTAAAATTTTCCTTCTCAGCATTTAATAATTTTTACTCCGATATAACACGCTATCCCACATAGCGATTTATGAATATTTAATGTAATAAAAGAGTGTGGAAGTCTCCGAAAAATACTCTTGTTCTTAGGGAAAAGTCATCAGATCATCGATTATACATGGAGGGTGAAATGATCGATATTTTAAGGATTATTTGCAATGATTTGATCATTATAATCTACTTAAAGAATCATTAAATTTTCTTCACCTTTGTCGGAAATGTACTTGAATGTCTGTTCAAAGCAGAGTCCGATCAATATATCTTTATGGCCGCGACAAAGATGAAAGTTTGGGATTATGTAAATGAATTAGGGTGTTTTTATTTTTAAGTATATTATATAAAAACCGGTTTATTATTAGAATTATATTTCTTGTGAAATTTTTTTTATTTGGTTAAAATTACTAAAAAAAAATTTTTTAATTAATTTTTTACTCCGAAGGTTAAAATTAAATGATGAAGAAGGTTGACGGTTTTGAAAATTTTTGTCGAAAATTTTAAATTAATGCGTGCAAAACTATGCTAAAGGTTCATAAAAAAAATTAGCATTATACGGGTGTTCAATAAGAAATGAGAATTGCCCTATAAAATAGTCACCGAGTCAATAATTGTGAAATTTAAGATGGAATCTATATTTTATTTTTAACCACTACTGTTACAGTATACTTTTTAAAAATTTCTGAAATTTAAATATGAATATCAAAGTTTGTTGCAAAAATGTATATCATTTACAACAAACTTATTTACATGTGTATATTTATTTAAGAATTGTTTGTTTTTAATATTTAATATACATATTTGCTATAGTTTACTGTTAATTTTCTGATCTTTTAACTAATATAAACAAAAAAAAATAACAATAAGTTAAATATACATTTAATTTTAAACACTTGGCAAATGTAACTTGTCATAAATTTTATTAAAACAGTTAAAAATGTTAATACAGTATGTAGCAGAATGCAAAATTTTTATTCTTATGAGATCAATATAATTAATTTGTAGAAATGAAGCAATAATTATTCATATTTTATTTACTATAAAAATAGAATCAAAACCACCTCAGTGTTCGGTAATGGATTTTATGCATTCATGAATATTTGATGACGTTTCAAGCTCAGAGATGATCAGAATTTAATAATCATACCCATTAAAAAAAAGGTTTCATATAAAACCTGCTTGAAAAAAACATTTCAAACAATTAAATTTTATCCAATACCTGAGCTTTTAATAATTCATCCTTCGATACTAAAATGTTCCTCAGTTTGATCTTAAAAATCTTTTAGGCCGAGCGGAAATAAACTTCATTATTTTTAAATACGTTAAAAGGTAAAATATTTTACAGTTTCATTTCTGTAATTCCTCTTCGAAAAACAGAATAAAGTCTAATATGTATCATATGCAAATTGGTTCATAAATGTTGACAAAAGGCTTAATATTTGTTAGTAAGCATTTATTATTGAAAATCATACCATATATTATGCATAAATCCTTCTCACACTCGTATATGTACAATGTAATTTTGCATAAACTGAATTGAATAGATTCTTTACAGTTCAAATTTGATTAAAATTTGTTCTTCGCTGTAATGTGACTTAATAATCTCGGAATGAATTCCAACTGAAATATGCATAATGAGATTTGAGATTTTTCTGATTCACCTCACGTTATTTTCCACTTTGTATTGTCTCAGTATACTGATTTGGGCCCAATCTCGTTAACTATTTTCAAAACATTAAGCGAATTTGATGCGTTCTTAGCTTAATTGAATAATCTATCTAAAACAGTAAATAGTAAATAACAATGTGAAGAGGAACAATTGGTTTTAAAACATTCGGAACCAGAAATGTTACATATTCCGAGCATGTTTAAGCCCATTACATTTGTTAAAACAAAGTTCCAAGAAGCAGCATCCATTATTTTGGGGGAAACAAAAATTAAGCTAATCGTCTAAAAGTGAGGTATTAGATTTTACGTGGCTAATCTAATACAAAGACAGACTAAGGATATATCGAAAGTATACGCCGGCGGGACACACAATAAGCATTTCCTTGTAGTTTCATCCTTTCAATATGTATGTAAATGACTTAATTACGAGTAAAAGTATTGATTTGTTTTGTACCGAAGCGCCGAGCATTAGAGGCTAAGATACAACAACTGAAACTTCGAACAAAAGATTTCGAATTAGTAGGGACGATGCAAAAATTGCGTTTAAAAACAATTTCTGACTTAGAAGAGAAGATCTAATTTAATAATAATGTTGTTTAAAAGTTTTTTTTAACACTCTGAAATACTTTGTATCTTTCTAAAGTGACTAAAATCTCGAGGTAATGTCAGGGAGGACTTAGGAGTTCTTGAGGTCCTGGGCCCAAGGATATCTTATGATTTCTTGAGGCCCTGGGCCTCTATTCAAAAGTAGGCCCTACCTGTGACCCTTAAAAGTAGAATGTATATAGCATACATTGTAAAATACTCGTACAGAAGGTTATCTGAAACAAATAAATGTTTACGACTAACAATCTCACAAACTGAGGCATAAAAAGTTTCGACCAACTACACAATCTCGATTAAATGAGTACTGATGCTTTATAGTGGTAAGCCTATGCCTAGACATGGACATAGGTCATCCGCTAATTATGCAGTCTTGCGACTGTTACCAGTTGACTTGTACAGGGAAGTCTTAAGACTCTTTGAGGCCCTGGGCCCAAAGAGGTATTAAGATTTTTTGAGGCCCTGCGCCTTCATACAAAAGTAGGTCCTACCTAATATCGATAAAAGTAGACAGCTTTAAAGTGACAGTGCATGTATTGTCAAATACTAATTCAAACCGTAATTTGAAACACATAAATGTGCACGACTCACAGTCACAAAAATCTAGGCAAAAACTGGCTTGACCAATGGCCGCATTACAACTAAATGAATTAATTGATGGTTATGGTATTAGACCATATCACATAATAATACAGTCTTACCACCTTTGCTAGTTGACATGCAATTTTGAAATTCCTGTTTTTTGAAGAATATTGTACGGGAATAATATTTGACTATTAAACATATCCAGATCATGATCTTATTAAGACAAAGTCGAGAACGAAACGAGGCCCCTATTGGCTGTGCATGGTTGGCCCCAGCCTTAAGACGTCCCTGGACTTGTAGTATGGAATTTTCAGTCTTTCGGAGAATATGTCCTGTAATAACATTCGACCATTATAACGTATATGTTTCTTGTAAACATAATACAAGAAGTTTGAGATTTTTTTTTTACCTTTAACCGCGCATGTGTCAAGCATTTGTTAAACATTTTGATATATTCATAATGCATTTTTCAGTGCCATTCAAATGTGTTGTTTTCATCGAAATGTCCTATTAGCTCGTTAAACAGAATAAAAAGAATTTTTAATTTTTTTCTAAATCATAGATTTATATCATAAAAGAACTAATATTCTTCAAACATAATGATCTGCATTTCTAATCAAAGAAATATTTTTTTAGAAAATGATACCTTTTGAGTAATGTGATTTTTAGGTGATTATTACTTAGGTCGACAGTTTCTCTGTGTATATTATTAGTTTCGCCACAAATGCACGCGGCGGCAAGCGTAATCATTAAGGGTTAGAGTGGTACGCGTCTTTTATTTACAAGATTTTAATGTGAAACTAAATTCTATCTAGAGTCTGAAATTTTAATTACTCTCACGGCTTCACAGTATCTATCCTTTCTTTTCCAGAATTTATCATTTAATAATTTATCATTATGCATAATTATATTTTTGTTAATATAATTCCAAATTATTATAGTTCTAACTTAGCGCTAAACAATAGGCATGACTTAGAAATACAATAAGCTTATGATAGCAAACTTTCAAACAAACATTGTCAAAAGATGCGCCAATTGAACACAAAATAAAAAATATGTGAAAAAAGACGAATCAATCCCGTGGGGTTCATTGCTACCCTGTTCGATTAATCGGTTTTTTTTTCAAGTAAACAATGCAACGTATGTTATTATAAACTATTCCCAAGTTGAAGGACACATTTCAAATACGTAAAAAATCTAACCAATCTTGGGAAATCTATATTGAATAAATCTATTGAATCAGTGTAGGATACAAATATACCTCGCATGATTGTTTCAATACAATGGAATGGAAAGAAAAAAACCTATAGGAAAAATGAATTCAATAAACTTTATTCCATTACAAGCATTACGGCTTATTTTGATTAAGAGAATTTAATTTTTATTTCTATGCTTTGATTTTGGCGCGCATAAACTATGCCCACATTATTTCTGCGCATAAAAAACAAGAAATTTGCTTTTGCAAAACTTTTCGATTGATTTTAAGTAGGAAGTAGAAACTTTTTTAAATACAATTCCTTTTCCCTTTAAACATTCTAAAGAATAATTACTTAACCCCTTAACTGTGCCGATTACAAGTTACGTGATTCGCTCCCCAGTGCTATCATTTTTCACATAGGCACGCGTATGTGGTGTATTGGGCGGTAAAAAAAAAGGCCTAAATAGGCAAATTTTTATCTGAAATTAGAAAATTCTTCATAAACGCTGTGAATGTTATTTTACTGCATTTTAAAGCCTTTGGAATAGTTTTACTGATGGAAAACGAGGGAAAAGATCGCATTTCAGAAAGACGTATATATGCGTCCGGATATTAAACGCACCGATTGAGCAAGACGTGTATACATGTCGGTCACAGTTAAGAGGTTAATAGAGATTTTCTAAATGAAAAAGGAATTTTTTTGTGGCAAAAAATGGCGGGCTTGTTAAAGTTCCAAAAACATTGGTTTTATTTCAATGTTTATTTGTATTCCTGCTTATATGCAAGGTTAACTAATGCACCAATAAAAAGGTTCGAAATTCTATTTGCATTTTCTATTATGTTGAGATGAGTAATTTTAGTCCCCCCCCCCTTTCGATTCGGTTAAGATGAGCATCTTTGATTTGAGTTTTTCCTATTATTTTGGGATGAGTTATTTCGATTCGAATTTTATTTCAATCTATAAGAACCTTTAAAGTAAATTACAATTTAGGGATAAACAATTTTGTACACGTGGTATTAACTTCCCATCCAATCGTTTTTCCTTTCACGGACTCACATTCTACAAGAACGAGTTTTAAACTTCATAATAGTATTCAGAAATACGATTACTTATAACAAGTTCGTTAAATATTTAATCTATTTTAGAGTGGATCTTAAATATGCAACAGAGATCCATAATTATAGTGAGAGTTAAGTACTCTTCTTTTTAACCCTATTCTTCAGCATTAGGTTTAATGTATCGGTGCAGAATAAAATAGATATGCTGTTCGAGAAAACCCTTTATCAGGTACTCTATATTCAGCAATGAGAGACATCAGAGATGTTTGATACTGTACGTGACTTCTTAGATTGTTTGAAGAAGGAACATTAATATTTAATGAAACAAATTTACATAGGATTCGAATTTTTCTTTGTTCTTAGGCATTATCCATACGTATGGAAAAGGTATTAATTCTTCAGTTTTCGTTTTCAGGATTTCAGAGATTTGGGAACTTACAGAAATTTATGGATAAGATCCCTTCCTGTTTAATCTGAAAGAGAGTCTAGGGCTTTTGATTTAATTCTGTTTGATTCGATTTAATGTTAAACTATAGTATAGGTTATTATCGACAGAACTATAGTATGGATTAATATCGACATGGATTACAGTTTGGATTACTGTAGACAGAAGTACAGTATGGATTATTATCGACAAATTTATAGTATGGATCCTTATCGACATAGATTGTTAAGAATTGAAGATAAATAACACTGTAAAATTCAGTGATATTCAAACTTTCAAAGTTTGCGACCCAATTTTCAATCATAATTTTCTTACACTAACAATGTATTGTAGTGTAATGCAGTGATGATGTACTATGATATAAAGCTACAATACGACTTTAATTATAAACCGTACAGATTATCAAGATAAGTATTAAAGTTTGTATATGACAAGCCCATGGAAAAAAATCCCTAGTAATTATTAAACTTGTTCATATTTTAGTATCAATAAATTAATTATCAAATACCGTGTGCAGTATGATACATTTGTAAGAATATTATGTTAGTGTAAATGTATCAGAAGGTATTTTGTTTCGTTTCTTTTCAATAAAATAATAATTTTTTAAAATATTTTATTTTCGACTTTTTGATATGCTTGGGCCTCTTACGTAGGGTTATCACGTCCCCTAGAGGGACATGTCCCACATTTTGAAAAAAAGGTGATTTAATTACTAAAATACCTCTTTTTCATATGCTTGTGAAATACTTCAGAAAGCAAAATAAAGCATCTCTTTTTACAAAACTTCAAAAAGTATTACCGCAAAAATATTATAAAAAGAGATATTTTTAAAAAACAAGATTTAAAAAACATGAATATCATCAAATTTGGAAAGTACACAACCCATTAGTAACTTTTATACATAAAAAAACTACTACTTATTTCATCATGGTTACACATTAAATTTCTCATAAAAAAAGGTTTACTTCTTTGTATAGATATAATTGCTAAATTTCATCTTTATTTTGACATGAAATAATTGACATATACTATTGAAATCAATGAAAGAAAATGTAAATATATTTCTACTAAAAAACAATCAAAGAAAAGTTAATTTTTTACTGATGTAAACAATAAAAGACAGATCAAAAAGCTTAAAAACTAATTTTACAATCTGAATTTCTTAATAATATTTAAATTTCAATAATACATTTATTACCGTATTAAATATATTCTAGCATGCTATAACTCATTTTAAGACTGAAATTGGAAACAATTAGTCACAAATATTTAGTGTACAAGCCTTAATTGTTTTCAGGTTATTGTTTTAAATATTTTTCAGATATTACCTACTTTGTTTATGCCTTTACTTCATGTTAAAAGTTTAAAAGCATTTTTCTAGATTAAAATCTAACTCTATAACAACCAAAACATTTGTTAACACAGTTACACACAACACAAGTCTGAAATAAATAAAATGGAATTGCTTTCTTTTTAAATTCTGAAATCAATAACGGTTATATCAATAAAATATATCAAATGAGAGAAATAATAATTTAAATATAAAGAATCGTGGTAAAAGTCATGTACTTTTGTGCTTGATACAAAAAATGAGGCCATGATTGGAAAATACCATTTTATAAACATTCTAAAAAAAAGTGTAATGTTTCCAGCATGAAAACTTGTTTAAAAATGGAGTTTATCAAACTCTTTGGGTAAAATATTTAAATGTAATATAGAAAAAGAACATTTCTTATTTAAAAAAAAATATGACACGAAAACTTCTTTCTGAAGACGAATCCTAAACAACCCTATTTCTTCGGAATCGTAATCCTTTTAATACCGCCATGCAACATAACCGTAGACTTTCATTCTGGCATCACTGCCACCTGTTTCCCCAGGGTCCACAAAGTGCCTGCCACATAAAACGTATATTACACTTCAAAGGCCCCAAGAACTGCATAAAATCCCCCAGATGGAAGAAGAAATTCGGAAAAATATCCACCATTTACAACAACGTTTCCCTCCAGCGCGGTATTAGGAGACTTCCATGGAATAATTGCTAAATATCGAAAGAAGTATTCAGCCTGTATAGTCAGAAGGGGACCTCATGCTCCATTAAGCAATAAATGAACCTGCCACGCGGGGGTAAAGCCATTGAAGGCGTTTTCCTTTTGCACCAAATGCAGCAGTAGCTGCTTAAAAGGCAGATGCAAAAATACGATAAGAGTTCGTACGACTTGCCGAGTGGAGGAGAATTAAAAATCAATTTGGACAGAAGTGTAGGGATGTAGTACTCGGAAAAGCTCGAAGAAAGTGTTTAATGTTTGGTTCGGAATTTTTTTAATGCTTTTCTTCAGTGGAGAGTGTTCTTGTAGTGGGGTTCAATTACGCTCTTCTGGATTTTGCATCGAGAAGGGGAGATATTCGGTAATTGGTTGCAATGAGCTGAGATTAAAGATATGGATCCCCTTATGCGAAGGGTTTGTCGTATTTCTTGAATCTATGAAACGTAGGTTGTGTGAGGAGTTTTTAATGATACAGCGCCGTACGGTGAGTTTTCGCTTTCTCGTTTTCAAAAGCGTTGATGAAATTTTATTTATTTATTTATTAAAATATGATGAATTACGCTTTATATATAATTGAGTTCAGAGAAATATATTGTGTTGTGCTGTTAATTTTTTTTAGCGGTAATTTCAAAATTTTATTGAATTACTTTCACATTTTTCTCTGTTCCTTTATCAATGGCGGATTTTCATCCTTTGAAGTGTTTTTAATTCTAATGTAATTATGTTTCACGAAAAAAAATAGTCCGAAGTAAGTCTGATTGCATTAAAATACGAGATCCAATACTAAGAACTGTTTTTCAAAAAGATATCAGATTTGAATTTCTGGAAAAAAAAATGAATGTCTTGTTGCATTGTTATAACTATTTTTTGTCTCATATTATTGCTACAAACCTCCCAATAAAATTATCGGTTCTCAACAGTTATATATTTTGTTTCTTTTACATATAAAAAACAAGATATTAAAATTTTTTTCAGCAATATAAAAAAATTGTTTTAAAATTTCATTTTACTATAAAATACTATTACTACATGGTATGCAGACGACAAAATATTATTCGTTAGCTGATTATAAAAATTAAATATATTGATGATAAGAATGATTATTTCAATTTTCCGTTGTGTATTTTGAAACTGTATGCCCAGTAATTTACAAATTAGTAGTTAAAATATTATTAAAAAGGTGAACATGAATACATTTAAAAGATATTGTATAGCAGAAAACTATATAAAGAATATGTTCTCGTGCATAAAGTACTAGATATATTTCTCTAGTTAGATTACTAAAATATTAATTATAATAAATCTCATGATTTCCAGCATATATAAATGAGAACATTAACATATTTCTAACATCTATCCTCTATATGTTAAATAATAATATGCATGTCATGCATTAGCTTGTTTTTACTTTGCATTATAGAACATATGTCGCAAAACTTCGTATTAAAAGATGCCAAAATGTTTTCATTCTGCATCAATTAATAATAAGTTAATATACCTTTTTTTTTACATTGTCGAAATCATATTCTAAAAAGTGAAAAACTATGCGACGGAAAAACTATGTATAAGGACGGAAAAAGATGATGAGTGCTGTAAGAATCTAAATTATTGTTGCTCTGATATTATTTATTGCTATTCTTTCGATTTATTTCAATATAATTGAGAATAATCACGTCATATCTATACGTGTTGCAATCAGAAATCAAAATTAAACTATAAAATGAGATGACCTGACATCACTTTCGAAAGAAAACAATGGAACGAGATATTTGAATATGAATTATAAGAATAATCTTTTTATTATAAAGAAAACTTAAGAATGGATACAAAATCAAATATTCACATTATGAAATTATAAATTCAATGAAGTAGCACAAAGATATATGAAAATAAACGTTAGCTTTTCAAAAAGATTTCTGTATATTTTAGTACAAAACCGAAGCATAGGCACAAATTTTAAAAACTATACGTGAATTTCTATCTAACCATATATAAACTCGACCAATGGTCCTTTTAACCATATATATTACAATAAATAATAAGTTGTTTTGCATTATCCTCAGTTGTGGCAATAACTATTTAAACTCTTTATATTTTTAAGCAATGATTATATATATTAATCTTGAATGCAAAAAAAATTAAGATAAAAAAATGCTTTCATCTTTAACTAACAAAGTACAGATCATCTGTACCTTTGAAATAAAAAGTACGCATCCCCCCCCCCCCGTCGAAATAACAGTCCAATTTCTTTCTTTCACCAATATCAAAAAATGCATAATATTTGAACGGAAGATTTTTATGCATATTCCTTTCCAATCCAATTTGTCTCTTCACTTTACTACTTTTTTATGTCACTTCCTCTTTTCTCATAAATTCCAAACACAAAAATGGGAGGGAAAAAATTTATAAATTTATTTCGCTATTTTAAATTCATTTCAAGAAAATCATATAAGATTTCCTCGTGACTGCATTAGATACTCTCGAAATGCTTTCAATATTCCTTTGGAGAAAAAAAAAAGGAGAAACTGGAGAACTGAGGCATCTCACTTTGACATTCTGCTTGCTTTAAGAAAATGAAAATTTGAAACAAGATATGTTGAGTGCAATTTCAATCAACTGTAAAGGGAGAAAACATATTCCGTTAAAACACGGAGAGCTTTTGAGTATTTTTCAACTGAACTCGAGAACTGCCAACGGGGTTTTTAATCATTGTTTAGTTTAAAAACGCTTTAAAACATATTTGAAAAATAATATACTTAATCAAACACGTTTTGCAATTTTTTGTTACGGATGATTGAGAGTTATAATAAAGCCGCGCTATAAAACAGCACAAGGGTCTATTGCTGATGGGTATCATACTTTTGAACTTCAGACATGTGACTAGAAGGGCACCTGAACTGGCAGCACTCCTCTCTAGACTATCACACCACTCCAACGGGAGGATTTTCAGTCTCGACAGGTTTGAAGTGCATCAGACCTTCTATATGGCGTTTCTTCAAAGATATTTGGGCCCCAACTCATGACACATCCGCGCGCGGGGCCTCTAGTACGTGACCACAGGCACTAAGCTACCATATCTACCTTTTGTTGCTGAATTTATATGTTTAAAACAAGAACAGAAATGGGTACTCAGTTTACTAGAAGTTATGTTATTTGTTGTATATTTATGAAGTTTATTATGAAAAAAAATTAATATGTGTCCATATCGAATGAACAATATTTTTGAAAAATATTGATAAATTTTGAGAATATATAAAAATTTCCACGCAAAATTTTAAATGTATAATTCATTATGAATTAAGCTATTTCTTCTGCAAAATACCTACTTATATTTAGACCTAAAATAAAGATTTCCATTCATGAGGTTTTACTTAAAATAATTAAGAAGAAAAAATAATTTCATGATGTAATTTTTTTTAAAATCCAAATGCATTCATTTATTGAATATTTGAATTTATTATAAAAACAATTGAATATTCAAGCGTGAGTTTTGCATAATTATTTTTAAACATTGTTGCCTTAAGCTATTTGCATAAAGCCACTACAAATCATTAAAAAATTCGAAAGAAAGTTGGCAACGTTGACCAGATTGATTTCTCTACCTCATCCCTTTTTTACAGTCATATTTTGACACATCCAATGTAACTGCGTATCAATATCTCGATCAGTGTCTCTGTTATTGCTACATTACTGTTTCATTTATGCACGTTGTGTACATTTTTATAAAAATATTTTCTTTTTTTAATTAAATATATTGATTTTAAATTATTATTTTTGGCTTCTCTAATAGTAAGTTTATAATTTTTTTTATTTTATTCGTTTTTAATTTATTTATTTTACCTTAAAATTTTACTCCATTGTTTCCTCGAAATGCATTTAATGTCCTCAAGGGCATCGAAGAAAATATTTATATATTCTAATAGATTTAATACGTATTATTTTAGTATAATACATAATATTTTAATTGTTTTTTTATCTAACACCCACTTTGCTGTTTGTCATAATAAAAAAAAATGATCAAGACTTTCCATCTGGGAAATTAAATTAATACGCTTGATTGGCCTGGAAATTTACCAGACATAAATCCCATAGAGAACTTGTACAGTATTTTGAAGAATCTGTAACGAGTGATTCTTACTAATCCTCTAAGGAAAAACTCTTTTTAACTGTTGTATAATTATAAAACAACTTTCTGTAAAGGAATAGTGATTTATGTTAATGAGAGCTGCTGTTTAATGTCAAGGGAAGAGGGAAAGAGAGAGCGAGGTTGGCGATTGTTGTCATACTGAAGCTAAAGTGTTAGTGATAGAATAATTGAATCTACGAAGTTCGAGTAAGAGGATCATACATGTCAACTGAGGAAGATTATTACTGCTGCAGATTAATCTTTAATACACACAAGTATCAGATCAATTCTTATAAGATATTTAAGTTGGTAAGTATAGAGGGAAGTCTGATAGCTCCGCTTTGGTTTTATAAATGTGTTATTCTTTGGTGCATTCTAACACATTTACGGGCAAGGGTTCGCAACAAATCGTTTAGTTAAGATGGACTATATGACGAATGAGTTCATTATAACCAATGTGGGGTTCGTTAGATGAAATAAAGAATACGAGAACTAATCTTGTGGAATCAATGTCAAAAAGTGTTCAAGAGGTCATTTCTGCTAAAGGAGGACGTAGTTCACACTAACTCATGCATTTATCAGTGTATATAAAAGGCATGGAGCAATTATCACTCTTTTTGAAAAAAAGAGTGATAATTGCTCCAATTAATTTGCACAGCATCTAGTACATAAATAATTGATCATAAAAGATATGTTAAAATAGGCATGATATCTATTTTTAAACACAAAAGTCTTTCATACAAGTGAACCTGGGTGGGGTACGATAGCTATGATTACGACCACAAAAGGTGGGGTAGTTCTATAAATGTTTTTTGAACAGTTTATGAGAAGACTTTGAGTTATGTATAACTTATCTACTCAAGCAAAGAGAGCGCGGATTGTATACTTTAAAAAATGATGGTTTATTGTGCGACGGTAGATACATCCGCTCCTTGGGTTGATTACATGCATACTGACAAAATGTAAACAAAGAGGATTACTAGCGCCCTCTGCACATGCGGGTCGTAATAGAGCCAATTAAAGCAAATGACGCAAATAACAAAAAAACTATGAGCAAGGCTTAAGTGAAATGCAATAATGAATAGCGATTTCTTACAGAAAAGAGTTATGCAAAGAAATAATTTCTCAAAGCGTAATGTTTAGAGCGAATTATGTTCAATATGTATAATACATTTCAATTCTATGCCATGTGTGTGTGTGTATTATACATTCAGACTTAAAAAAACGCATTCAAGTTTTATTGACCTTACTCATTTACAGAGTTTTTCCAATATAAAGATAAGACACTACATTTAAAAGAATATGCTTAAAATAAAGAGCAACACACACAGCGAAATATATTCCAGAAACATAACGTCAAGCAAATAATGCCCAACACAAAAGAAACCCATAACACATTGGGATATAAAATGAAACAAAATCACGTTTTATGGACACCGAACCATTCATTTACGAGTTCTTATGCCTGTTAAATAAACAAAGAGGGTATTATGGTTGTTAATTCCAAAAACACATTCTGGAACCCAATGTTCCTATTCAGCAAACCCCATCCACTAGTTCTGGTACTGGAAAAGAGTCATCAATTTCAGACTAAAGAGATAACACAGTAACATCCATCCCGACGTGCTAACGGAGAACAAAGCAGCCCAGCACCGTTCAGTGAATAAATACAGAACAGATCCTTTCTGCCCACCCTCCGCATTCGAAAGTAATTAGTTATTTTATCCTGCTAATAACCGTCATTTGCAGCTGCTAATACGGCATCGTCCTCCGGTTGTACGCAATAAATAAAGACTAGACTATTTCTATCTTGCAAGAATCTGACCAGAAATCTAGTCTGATTATCTTAATTCGCCAGTTACCTAACCCTGGAGAACTACCGGCTGTTAATCGGAATTTAAATTAGAAAGACGACGGGCAAAAAAAAGTTGTTGGATGGGTGTTTATCGATATATTTGACTCCTAATACAAAGTAGAAGCTAAAAGCGGACCGGTATAAATGGCTTTTCTAATAGGTAGTTTCTTTTCGACAGCGATACTCCAAAAAGATGTCTAGTGTTGATTTAATTGTACACAAGGAAGAGTTAAAGGGAAAATGGTGCAAGACTCGTATTTGAGGATATACGGAATTCAGCCTGTAATTCTGTTTAATGGTAATGTGTAACAAAGAAAACGGCGGGTGATCATGTTGAATACAGTTATGGAATTTAAAAGGTACTGTGTATTTCCGTGTATAAGTCGAGAGTTTTTGGAACTTTTTAACATCAAAGTTTGTGGGTCGGTTTATATACGGATCTGATAGCCTTGGAGAAATGTAGTTAAGGGAAAATTCATTTCTTAACAATTTCCGTTATTTTCATGGGCTAGCCATTAATTTTTTTTTCACTTTTAGGGGGTTTTGAATGCAACTTTTAATAAAAAAAAAGAAAAAGTCAAATAAATCTTTCAAAGTTAGTGTCAAAAACTGAGTTTTCAAAGAGTTTTTTTTAAATTCCCGTTCACTAATTTGGAAGTTCGATCTATTAGTTTGAAATTAGCAATATACGAATTTTTCTTCCCATTCATTGTCCAAACAAAAAAAGTTACACAGAAAGGAAAACTACACATATACTTCACAAGATAAAAAAAAATATGTGCTACCTCCAGGAATAATACTATCACTATCAGGTTATCAGAAATAAATCCAATGACGTCTGGAGTTTTGGAAGTCTGGAGAACAAATTTTTTGGAGAAAATTCGACCCACTTATCAGCTGGCCAACATTTGGATCCTAATGGTAACCTGTTTGAAAATATTTTTATCCAATTCGGCTTATATACAGGTTTCCCATTATGCGTAAACTTTGGAAACAATGTGAAATGTTCTGGAGTGGATAATCAGGGGACACGCAGTAACTTCCCAAGAAATGCTCAAATCTGTCACAGTAGACGAACGAAACAAAATAACCACAGAAGAGACAATTAAAATAGTTTAATTAGTAGCAAATATGTTGAGAAAGTTCCAGAAAGAACAGAATAGTTTTAAAAGTATTAAAAATTTTAGTTACAATTCCATTATCGAAAGTTTTTTCCAGGTTACGCAGACTTTTGACCCACGTGATTTGTGTAGTTCTCAAGTTATATAAATATTTGTATTATTTTATGTAATAATCAGGTGGTTGTTGCTTATAATATTTGAATTTACGACGCTAGAGGAATCAATAAAAGTTCTTTATTGATTCAGAAAGATTTCATTTAATTAGCGATCTTTGCATGAATATGAAAGATGATCGTCTGTGCACAGACTTTATTAGGGAAGTGTATGCACTATTTTTGGCACTAATACCATTTTCCAATTTGTATTCTAGCATAGTATTATACGTATATTTAGGGAGTACTTACTAAATGTACAAAGGTTAGGTCTTTCAGTGGATGCGCTTGCGTGAAGTTTGCATCAAATATGCTTATTCTTGTACTGTTTTCAAATATGCAGTTTGGAAGTCATTGTTAGTCTTCTATCTGCTCTCTTCCATCATGATGAAATGAGTTTGTTAAATTTTTCAGATTAAATTTCAGTCATTTCATTAATTTTATGCAAAACTCTGCTTTATGACAGGAACTTATTTTTGTACAGGAATGCATTCGATCTGCATAAAATTAAGATATTGCTTTATTTTTATGCATTTGAGATAAATGCTACTCGATTTTTTCTAACTATGGCATCGAAATTTGACGAAAAAGGAAGTTATTTCATGCATTCTTCAAAAATTATCTAAAGAAGAGTTAAAGGAAGCAAAGATACAGACTCATTTCATGAAACGGATAGCAATTTCAGTTATGAGAGTTTTAAAGGGGACTCTATCGGGAACGAGTCTAAGCAATACACTGTATTTGATGACGATCCAGAAGAATTACTAGAAGAGGAAGGCTTTTAAATTGGCAAAGATAAAACCTGTGTAAAGTCGCGTAAGACAGAATGTGTAAAGTGCTCAAAAATGAAAAAGGGGTAAAAGTCCCCCCCCCCCGACTTTAAAACCTTTGCCTAAAATATAAGAGATGAAATTGGATCTCTTTAGAAAATGAGAGTTATATATTTGCTTATGTATAACAGAAAATGTACAAATCATACATAAATTAATATATAGGTCAGATTTTTTTTCGTGTATGCTATGCAGTAGAGTCCCGAAAACTCGACCTAATGTAGACCAAAGCAGCGGTCGCCAAAGTGATGGTCCACGGGCTACTAGTGGTCCACAATAAAATTTCGTTTGTCGCCAGAAAAATGTAGAATATACTTACTCATCACATTATGTTTTAAGATGTATTGAAACCTAATTCAATTCGTAACAATACCTGAAAAGTTATATAAAAACGCTTCTTCAGGGAATAACGCCACGGTAAATAGGTCGTACTGCTGTTGTTGCATTGTTTTATCTGCATGTTTTGACTCGTCTCGTTTCGCACTCTTCTAATGTTTCCCTCTGCCCTATATGTCGCATATGTATATCAGTTGAAGCATTTAAAGTTGGGCTTACCGACTTATTGAGTTCAATATAAAATACATTCAATATATTCGTTGGGTTATTAAGGAAGTTTTTGTGTGTATTTTCTTTTGCATATTGATGTTTTTTAAGACAGGTATGATCTTAAATCTTAACCATGGGCATATTTATTGGGATAAAATGAGCTTAAGTGCATTTTATGTGTTCTCTTAGGTCACAATTTTTTTTTTATAAATATCTTATTAGTGGTCCGCGGGATTTAAATTATGAATTTACTGATCCGTGAGGTCAAAAAGTTTGGCAACCGCTGGATCAAAGAGTGACCGAGTTCGTGAAAATGCCGGGTTATCGAGAACGAGATTAAAAGGAATAAATACTAGAGTTTCCTCAGAAAATGTTGCATTACATTTATATGTATATGAGAATACCCTTAACACAAAGGAACAGTACGTAATTTTGAAAGGCTACATTTACTACATGAAAAGGAAAAATAATAAATACATAATATACAGTAATGTACCTGATCAGATAGACACACCTCAAAAAATATTTTATGAGGGCACAAAGCTGTCTATAAGGAAAATAAGATAGCCGACTTCGCAAAAAATGGTTATTTTTTTAAAAAATAATGCGCGCGTGATGTCTTGTCTTTCGTAATACTCTCTGCATTTTGCTGCTTCACTCGAAGACGACGGAAGAACAGTAAGTCCATCACCGACGCACCTGGTAGTTCAAATACAGAGGAGTGGTTTCGACTGCCTTTAGTCCCTCACAATGTGATATTTTGGGAGTTTGGACGATGTTCTTAATGCAGTGCTTTTCAAACTTTCAATATTCGCAGCCCAATATTCAAGCATAATTTTCATCGCACCCCTCTTCCTTACGATAACAATTTATTAAATTCAATAATACTATATTTTAACGCTAAAGCTACAATGCGACTTTAATCCATTAAGTGCCAGCTGTGGCTATAAAAGTATCACTCACCCAAAGCATTGATTGCCCCGGACGTATATATACGTCGTTCCGAAATACGATTTGTTCTGCGCATTGCTATTCATAAAATTATTCCGAAGGATTTGGATTACACTAAAAGGAACTTGACACAGTATCCGCGTAGGATTTACTTATTTCACAGGATTTGCTTATTTATTCCTTTTCTACTACCCCCCCCCATCCCATTCAATACATGACACACTCGTGCCTACGTGGTTAAAGGGATTACCGTACAAACTATCAAGATAAGTGTTAATTTTTTTTATATAATTTTATATATGACAAGCCGATGGGGTCACTGGTAATTGTTAAACTTGTTTCTATAGTATTGTTAAATTAATTATAAAATACATCGTGCAGTACTGATACATTTATTAGTTTATTATATCAGTGTAAATGTGTATTTATTTTTTATAATCTCAGAACGTATTTTGTTTGTTTATTTCAGTAAATTAATAATGTTTTATAAATAATCTTTTGCTTGCGACTTTTCAATATGCTCGCACCCCACAGTATGAGAAACGCTGTGTTAATGTTAACGTTTTTATCCTTTTCCGCTAGTTTTTTTTCCCTTCAATAACTGTGACCAGCTGCAATACTTTCTGCGTATAATATAATGTCCAAGTTATCCGAATTGCAGAATTATCGAGCGCCAAAATTTCGGGACTCTACTGCGTAAGGACTATTAATAACGTGACCTTGCAATATAAAATCGCAGTTATTTGACGAAAACTGAACTGGCAGTTCAATCACTAAACATCCTCACATCGCTAATGGGACTAAACTTCGAAGGATTTGATGTGCATTAACTCCTCTCTAAAGCTAATCTTCAGCAACATCAGGATTCAAACCCACGATTCGAAAGAAACAATGCTGGCCAAAAGTTATCTACCATTATCACTCGAATAGTGCGACCACTCGAAAAGTCGAAAAAAAAAACAAATTTTAAATTTATTTATTACTTTAGAAATAAACTTTTTGTTAATTTTTTTTTTGTATTTTATTTTGAACTTATTTCCTTATAAAAAAATAAATTTTCTATGAAATACTATTTTTTTATTATTATTTTACTCAACCCAATTCATAAAAATACTCCCAAAATAATTCTTTGCACATACAAAATAATTTACTATGTAGTCCATACTATATAATTCAAAAAGATTTCTTTCATACCCAGGGTAGTGATTTTTCGCCACTTACTTTTTATTTACCTTCCACAGCGATAAATACAGGTATCAGAGTTCCCTGTTTTTATTTCTGGTTTCTTTTCAACCCGGAGGAATCAATTCTTTATTCGATTCTGTTTGTTTGGTTCACACAACAAACAAATCAAGATCGAATGGCAAGGAAGAACATATTTCCTTTGTGATGAAGTGGTAATAGAATGTCAAGGAAGACAAAGAATGGTGGTGATTCATGATTCTTCCTTCTCGTCACCCCCTTTTTTTATCCTTTTCTTTCTCCACTTCTTTTTTAAATACATACTTTTTTTCGTAGAAGGAATGGTACATTCAATTGCAGTCTATGTCTAAAAAAATGTTTGGAGAAAGATGAACCATATTCATGGCATCAGTTTTTAAATTGTACGAACACACTATTTAAAAAAGGTTTACAGGAAATTCACAACTGTTGAAAATTTCGATCTAGGTTTGAAATATTTTTCAGTTCGTGGGTACATTTTTTAGTAACATAGATTTGTCTGAAACATCTGCACAACACTTGGAGAGAACTTCAATAGAATGTATTCAATATACTACTAATATTTCGGTAGTGTTTGCGCGTGTGTGGGACGTGCGCAAGTATTCTTCTTCAAATGTTACGATTATTATCTTTAGTGTCCTTTTAGTGTTATGATTATTATCTTTCGTATTAATGGAATCTTATTCTTACTGTATTTTTTCCCCTGAAGTCTAGTAGTATGCAAATATAGGGGAAGGATGGCTGGTCTTAAAACTATGTTTAACCCTACAAGCTCAACTCCTAAGACCAAGAATTTGCTATTATACAATTGAGGCTATCTTAATTTTGATCTTTACTGTCTTTTTATATTTCTATTTATTGCTTAACATTTTTCAGATTTATGTCAGTTTAGTATGTATGCATGTTCATGCATATATTTATATATTGGCACTTTCTGACGGATTTTTACGTGACCTTCACATTAATCCTCTTGGGGAAATCTTTGGGCTAGCATTCGCGTTAATTCACAGCCATCTCTCTCAAGAAGAAACCCTGATATGGAGATTAGTTTGTCTATATAAAGTCAGGGTTTTGTAATTGTAAGATAGAAGGAGCGGAGAAACTGTTACGGCGTTACGAAGGTGAGATTTAATTGATTTTCACAACTTGAGTTAAGAACGGAGTTTGCCACTATGCTAAATTAGTGGATTGGAAAATTATAGTCTAAGATAGGTTAGGTTAAATTAAACTGATTACTTGCGCTTGTTCACTTAGGGATAATTGCTTTCTTTATATCACTCCAAGGGCATCCTCTTGTGGTTTAATTTGTGGTTGATTAGCGTGCTTGAATAATAATAAAATAATAATTATTATGGAAGTTTCTGGTCATGCTTTGTTTCCTCCCACACCCTTAGGTAGGCTGGACGGTGAGGGAGAGACTTCAGGGGGAAGTCGCTCACAACTTGTAATTCAATTTTCAATTTGTCGACAATTTTCATAAATATTTAAGTAATTATTTTATTAAATAATTAACGAGTAATTTTAATAACTCAGTTAAACATTACAAGTAACAGAAAAAATATTCCAGAAAATATTTAGATTTTTTAAAAATAATTAACGTCCGTAGTTTAACTAGTACAATAACACCTCCCTTTTCAATGTACCATGGTGTTTCCCTTCGCTTAACATAAATAAACGAATCCTAATAGTTAACATAAATAGAAAAGTTGATAAATATGAAAAAAAAACCATGAAGTATTTGTCAAGCAAAATCGTATTTAATAAAGCAACTTTAAAATTAAAAAAAAATTGGAAAACAATGTTTCATATTTTTTTATCAACAAATCTATTTTAGTAGGGTCCCCCCCCCTACAAATGAAATAGTTTATATTTTAAACGAACAGAAGGTATGTCAATACGCTAATCGCAAGGTCGCTGTTAAATATTGCTATTAACACAGAGTTGCAGTATTTGGAAATTGCAATTCTGGAAAGGATAATTAAAGCAGCAAATAGCGCAACGATTTAACTACGTACATTATGCAGAATTCCACCACCGCTATTACCAAGACCCACAGCATTATCTCAGTTGACGAGGAGTTGATTCTCTCTCACGTATAGTTTATTCCCATTGCCACCTCATAACATACTGTCTAGCTGAGATTGGGTTTGAACAGTACTTCTCTATAGTAACTCAATAGTTATGCAAGTTACGTAAACGTTACACTTAATTCGAAATTTGCATTACTAGATATACAGCAGCTAAACTATGTAAGTGTCTTGGAAATTCACAATCCAATCGAATACAGAACGCATGTTTGAATGTTGTCTAAACAGGAAAATTTAGCTGTTAAAATTATTTCAAAACAGATACTGATGAAATGGGTGAAGATTAAATATTGTTTAAGTAACAAGTAGTATAAAAAATTAAGTCAATTCCTACTTTGAACGGATGAATAGAAAGTATTTTACTAACGATTGCAAATTTTAACGATATGCATATATAAATAGGGAGAGAGTGAACTAATAGTTGGAGTTGAAAAAAAGAGCATACTTTGTCTGCAATGTTGTTACAATGCACACACGGTTTGGCTAGTTTGTCTGAAAAACCGGTTTTCTATGCCAACGTTTGTCATTGTTTTAACAGTTACATTGTTACAGCAATGGAAACGAATCTAAGATGGCGTCAAAAACCAGTAATTTAATTAATTAATTAGTAATTAATAAATTAATATTTGAAAAACTGTATTAACATCAAGTGTCATCCACTACACGTTTAAAAAATTATTTGAACTTGAATGGATGAATAGAAAATATTTTATTTCCAATTGAAAATTTGAACAAGATATATAAATATATATATATGTAATATAGACGATGGCCGTAGAAAAGTATTTCTTTATATGATTACTTTTTTATGATTGATGTTGCATATTCAATATTATTGAGGAGGCAGTCTTGAGGTTAGTTATTCTTGTTTATTAAACACTGAACAGGTAGACACACAGATAGACGGAATCACAAAGAAACATACACACACAACAAAAATGCGCAAACGATAGCTGCAGCCAGTTAGTTACATGTTGAAGCAGACAAATACGGAAGCGAAACAGACGGTCTCCAGGAATCTCGGTGTATATATAGTTGACTCAAATAACATGATCTGAATGGGTGGATAGATGTAGTTTAAAATACTCTCGTTAGGTTGCTAGCAAGTTTATTAATTGAACTTGGGTCCTGAAGGGATGGACCATAGATAGTTAAAAGTTATTTAAAAGGATTATATTACTGGGATTATTACATATAGTAGGAGTTGAAAAATTAATTCTTCGTTATTCAGTTACTATTGTTATATTTACATATTTGCCCACAAATAATGTGAAAGAAAAACTGCCATTCAAAACTGTTGTTGAAATACGTTGAAGTGACCAATTTCGACCAAAAAACACATTTTGGGATATTTTTTTTCATTTTATTGATTAAAGCTCTCTTTTGGCTTTACAAAACATATATTATATTGCTTTTACGGTACATAGAGGCTGATTACAATAAATTACATAAAATTAGAAGGGAAAAAAATGGAAGTAGGTTATTAATCTGCCAAAAGTGGGTATTTAAATTGTTCAAAATATATCATTGCGAGATTGGTAACTAAAAATATTATACATATATTTCTATGAAACTTTTTGAACTTGATATTTATACTGTTTTCTAGGGAACATACTAAAATAGTTACTACTATATAACTATTTTATGAGTTACGGATTGTTATTTCAATAATAAGCCTCATAAATATGCCACATTTCGCATGGTATTTATTCGATCAACTCTAACAGTTTTATGTTTGAATCAGACATCAAAATTTTAATACGTTCCCTTTTGATAAATATATATATAGTTTCGTAATATATTTATTTATTGGTATGAAAAATTATTAATTTTTTTTCTCCAATTGCTTCAAAGACTTTTTAAAAATTGCTAAAACTTTACATATACCGTATTTATTCGAATACAAGCCACCGTCGATTCTAAGCCGCACCCCAAATTCTCAATACAATGTGAAAAAATAACAAGAAGAATAAATTCTCAATAGATTTAAAGTGAAAAATTATAGGAAGTGAATAATTAATTTATTTTACCAGTTTTAAAGACTATTTAATACATACATGAACATGTAATTGTTCTGATCGTCAGTATCAAAAGTTCAAATTCCTCATTCAACACATTTTCCCGCCTTCGATTCTAAGCCACATTCGATTTTCAGTAGCATTAACATTGGGGAAAAAGTGCGACTTAGATTCGAATAAACATGGTAATTGTGATTTGTGAAAAAATTTAGATAATTTATTTTTAGTATTGCTGATTAGGTATTAATATTTATTGGTATTTATCTCTAAAAAAGTATTTATAATGCTTAAGTATGCTGTTTTTTTAAAAGTGCTCTGAATGTGTTCCTAAAACGATTTACTATGAATACAGCTTAGATGATGCATTAGAAGTTTAATTTATTTTTAAGGCTTTGTAAAATTTCTAATTATATATGGAAATAAAGGAAGAAGGTTTTTGCCAAGAAACTACTACTGTATAATTTTGCTACGGTATTAATGCCTATTCTACTCATACTATTTTGTTATATTCCTACATACTATTTAGCCTTTTAAGTAGTATTATAGTAGTACTATTAATGATTATAGAAAATAATTTTGTACTACTACGAAGGTAAAATTTATAACAAATACAAAATTACTACAAGAATTACATTGATAACTGAAATGGGACTCATACGTATAAATTGAACGCTTAAGATTTTGTAATGTACTGATATAACAGTTATAAATAAATTAAAAAACAATAATTAATATATATTCTTGATATATATCTAGAATTCATTATGTTAAAAGAAATGTTCTAATATTCAAATCTTTCAGATATGTGTGATAGGTGTACAATTTAAACTTGTAACTTATAAATGCATTGCATATTTTTAAATTGTTTTATTGTATTTTCTACAGCTAGAAATTTTAATAACAGAGCTAAAAATGTAAAATAATATTTTAATCATTTTTTTCCTTTAAAATTTGCTCGAAATTTTCTTCTGTACAAAGAATTTCCAGTAATTTTTAAACTATTTTCTCTCTGGAAACTTCCCTCTTGTTTATGTTAGCTCAATACATAGACTTACAATTTCCTTTTTATTTAATTTTCTATGAATCATTGTCAGAAAAACTCGAACGAGTAATAATTACAAATATTTTCTCTCTTCAACTTTAAAATAATTTCTCTTTTTAAACAAGATACTTCAAATGCAATAGTACCTAAACTTCGACTTAAATTGAAAGCAATTATCAGAGTTCTAATTTGAAGAAAATATTCTAAACATTAAATTCAATTTCGAACAAACTTAGAAACAATGACGTGAGGGAAACGGAATAATTCTTTTTTTCCGCTGTTGTAATTACGTTAAAGTTCTAAAACCGTTCAATTTAAAAATCAAGAAGTTCTCGTTGCTCGGCAACCTTGTACGGTTTTCTGGAAGCTGAGTAATATTAAACTCTTTCTTGTTGATAATTCTGACATTATAGCTTCGAAACAAAATTGATTCCAAATTGTTTTCCTCGCTTGCATTTATTAAGCGAAATATTCTGTATAGAACTTTCTTTTATTTTGTTACAATTCAACTCAACTCAACTCAGCTCTGGGAGGAGGCGGAGATAGACATTAATTCCAAAAGAATGAGATGGACCAATCAAATCGAAGTTAAGAGAAAATCTACTTTTTTTGCTCTCGTTCTTTTTGGTTTTATTTATTCTTCTTGGTGATAATAACGGTTGCCAGTAATCGAGAACTAAAGAAATGTTTAAAGGAAATCTTGAGGAGACAGAAAAAGCGATTTTCAAATATTTACTCCGCCACATAGGAAGGCATTCCTTGTTTTTTCATTTCTAAGACGAACAGACAACGCTGTTTCATTTGACAAATGCCATGTTCCACTGAATGCCAAATGCCTTGACAACCGAAGACTGGCGTGGTTCTTTTGTACTAGTATTGCTGGTTTTAAAATCTTATTTTTTTTCTTCCTAACTCTAGGAATTTTTTTTCTTCACGAAGCACATTTTATTCGAGTTTTATTTCCTCTCCCCAAAAAGGAATTTTTTCTTAAAGTTTATTTGGAAATGGCAGACGGGGAAAAATACTTCCGTCTCTTGATGACGACAAGGATATATTACAGTTGAGGCGTGTAAACACGTAACTATTTGTTACCTGAAGCTCTTCAGTTTTTTTGTTTTTATTTTTTACTCTTTTACAGTTTTCGCTATGTTGTAGTTTTTCGTACATCTTAAAATTGTTTTGTATTCAGAAGTATTTCATTGCAAGGGGAGGAATATTTTCAACCCTAGATTCACAAATAGTATGTATGCTTAGTTTACATTTATTTTAAACATGTAGAAAGGGATTCCTTTTAACCAATCATGATTTAAAATAAGACTCAACCGAGGGAGTGTGATTTGTAAATATTAAACTTGTAATACATTCCTCCCCCCCCTCCCTATTTAAAAGAATTATTTAGTCAATAAATAGTAGACATTCAAATTTCTTGTCACTAATATTTAGTTAAATTATATATGCAACTATCAAACTTAATCCAAATATTTTATTTTTGTTTTTAAATCACATTTTTTGATGGAATAACTTAGTTTTATATAAACACAAGAGATCATATGTAATATTTTAGAGACTTTTTATTTATATTTTTTGCAAGATAAGGAAAAACACTGTACGTAGATCATAAGTATATGAATAAATATGTAAACTCATTTCTTATAATCTCTGGATGTATTTGAAAACTTTATGCTAGCCACTTGCTTTGAATTCCAATTCTTTCCTTAAATACTGCAGTAAATCGTGTCTTAAAAATCTTGCTACTTTGATAAAATATGTTAGTTTGATTTTTTAAGAATTCTTGTTAAAAATCATGTTTTGTTTCGGGGAAGCTTTATAGTGTTTAAAAGCGGGGTGGATATTAAGGTGATCGCGCGCGCGGTCGACCGATGGACCGCCATGACATTTTGGGGTAGCCACCTGAAGATTAGCCGTTAGTAAATATATACCAAAATATTCAAGATTGGCTGACAGTATCTACTGATTATAACTATAAGCACTAACTTTAGATGAAAATGTTTAATTTTTTAATGTATTTTGAATTGTTTCATAACAAAAATGCATCATTTAATATTATTATATTTGTGGCTTTTGTTATTATAGTTGTATCTTGCGTTTTGCTTCAAACGCTGTCTTAAAAGTGTAAGTTTATTTTATTGTAGTTATGTAGGTATATATAAGTAGGTAAGTATACATATTCTGTATTTATTATAAAGTTATATTAAATATTGTAGACTTTTTTCTTAGTTTACCTCAACTACGCCACTGGGAGGACCACAACACCTTGAACAAATTAGAGAGAAGTCCGTACCCCTGGTAATGTTTGTACGCTCCTGGCTTAAAGTATTCATTACGTTGTACAGTGAAATAAACAAATGGCGTAATCTAAAATTCATTTGACAATAAAAGAACCAAGGAGGACTAAAGTTTTTGAAAAGATAGCATAGCCTTTTGAAGCCGAAGAGTGGCGGACTTTAAAACAACCCGATTCTAGATGATAAAATAATAAATTTAAAAAAATTAGCAAATCACTAAATTAACGTTAAAAATAGTTTAAAAATCAATCATCTTTTCCACCTTACGAAAACTTTAATTTCCTTACAGTTTCTTAATCCTTACTTTATTTAGTTTTATTCCTAAAAATAGAAATATACACATAAAAATAGACACGAGGTACTACAAACCATTAACTAAAAATATATTTTAATCAAACTTTCAACAATCCGAGCATTTAATCGTGTGACTAATTGAGATGTTTCTCCACACTGGAAGAAATCGTATAGCTCCACATTTGACTGCTACTTGCATTATTTTTTTTATTTAAGTACAATAAAAAATGAATTATATTTGTAAATTGAATTTTAAAAAGTTGAAACCATGTTTGTTGAAATATTCCAAAAGCAATAGAGTACAGCAACACACCTTTGAAAAGAGGATTAAAAGGATAAAAAGGGCATTAAAGGTTTTCCAAAAAAAGTTGCGAGAACGATTCCTTTTATATATTTCTGTCGGCTTAGAGCATCTCTATGTGCTTCGAGTAAAATTCTTTTTTCTTAAAATAGGAAAATGACAAAGACGAAACTTACTTTGGTATGTTATTTAAGAAATTTCTATATAGAATTATGTAAGGGCTATGAGGAACTGTATAATTTTTGAAGTAGAAATTGTTGCCATCCACAAACTCGTTAGTGAATAAAGATGTTGTTCAGAGCGTGTGTGATTGAACTTAATCAACACATTATTAAAATTCAAACAGATTGTTAAGTGACTCTACGAGTTGTTTTAATGACAGCTTAAACATGGGTAATTTATTTTCATTTAATTATTTTAATTGTAAAATATAAATAAAGACAACAAAACCTTTTTCCTAAACAAAATTTTTCTGAAAAAATTCAATACAAACAATACAAATACACATAAAAATAATATTAAAACTCCTGAGTACTGAAGTTTTTTTTAATGGTTTCCACTCTGCAATATCCATTTTTTCTCCTTTAAGATGTAATTTAATCGAGTTCATACTCCTAAAAATTCATTAGTTCAATTAAATACACGAAGATCAATAATTAATTCCTCTCAGTTATAATTAAGATTAAACAAAAAAAAAATATTTAAAAAAAATATTGATTCAACAAGAAGCAGCCATATCAAATAAATTATCGGCAAATTACAGACCTCCCTTAAATGGAAAACAAAACGAATTTAAGTGGGAAAAAATTTCGCAATTCTATTCAAAGAACAGTTTGAATTTTAGATTTTTCTAAAACCATGTAGCTTACTTTCTTTAAAAGTAAAAAAAAAAAAAAAAAAAAAAAATCGCAAACCTCAACTTAAAAAGAAGAAGAGGACAAAAAAAAAGAGTTTGATCTCTTCCCTATGTTCGTCTTTCTTTTGCTTTTTAATGTAAGACAGCATACACTGAGCAGAAAGAATACAAAAAAAAAAAAAAAAGCAAAGACCATCTCAAAAGAACGGAACTGATCTAGCAAAAAAAAAGTAAATTATACAATTCAAAAAGAATTTCTTTCAAGTAGTTGTATGAAGAAATACTTGTAAAAAGGGCTTGCGATTTTTAAAAAGAAACACCTGTTGGGGAGGGGAGAGGGAATATAGGAATTTTTTTCCCTCCTGATCCCATTTTTCTATCGTCTGTGGTGTATGCAACACAAAAACTGTCTGAAACTTCAAAATCTTTGCTTGGAAAAAAAAGTGTTTACTTTATCCGTTCTTTGCTTTTGAATTTAAATTCATATTGGATTGTAGTTTAGAAGATTTGCCCCTATGATTTGAATAAAATTTCCACAAAATAGGATATAAATTGCTTTGTGTTCTATTTAATTACATGAACACAGTAATATATTTAAATGAATTAAACATAACATGCATGCGTTTCATGGATGCATGAGGCAATTTTATTTTGAATCTAAAAACAAGAAATGTCCATGGTCCGTGTGGTTTATTTTTTTAAACGTACATTATTTATTCTGATAGGGAAAAAATTAAGTATTTATTAGTGAGTGGTTTCTATAAATTAAGGCTACGATAACAAACTTTCCATGGTCCTAAATTTCTTTGCCGATGATTTTATAGTTAATTTAGTTAACTTATGAATCCGTGTCATCTTCTAAGGGTGTACTTTGAGGTGTGAAGGGATGTGTTGTACATTAGGGTCTTTAACCCGTGGTGACCCACGGCCCATGAATGGACCACTGAAGGCATTTTAGTGACCCGTCATTTGAATTTGAGGCAATTTAAAGAAATTGCTTAGTCTGCTTTGTTAGCTTGTATGCTTCTACGCCATTTTTTCTGTTATTCTTGATATTTAAAATATCTCACTGATATTTTATACCATTTAATATAAAAATTTTCTGAAAATGTCGAGTTTTTTAAACATTTACTGTATTTTAAGTAATTTTAAATGTAAAAAAAATCCGACTATGCATAAAATTTCAGAAATTTTCGCTAAAAAGATGGACTTTTATCTTTAACAGATTTGCGCAAAGTATTGAATTCGACTTTATTTAACTTTTCCGATACCTATGTATATATATATATATATATATATATGTGTGTGTGTGTGTGTGTGTAAACACCCTATCTGCCCTTAAAATCAGTTGTAGTAGTCTTGAAACAAAACCTCCCTTTTTTTATAAAAAAGTTCCTGAATTGCAATATTTTTTGACAGTCGTGTGGCCCGCGGATTATTACAAATTTATTATTTTCGCCCTCATGCGTGAAAGTTTGAAGACCCGTAATGTACATCAAATAATGCTCAAAATTTCATTTGATGAAGCGCAGAAATTAAAATATTAAAGTAAGAAATAAGGTATTGTCCTCATATGACCATAGTGTAACGGGTTCTTTTCTCAACCTTCAACTGATCCTTAAGGGAGAAATCTTTTTATCGTTCGTTTAATTGGAGAACCTCTTTAAGTAAAGGAACCGTGACATATGTAAAGTAGAATTACTGTTTAAACTGAAGTGAATATATTTCGCGGAGCAAAATAGCAGTTCTAAGAGAAATAGATGTGTTGATATTATTTGAAAAATAGTTGTAAGATTTATATTTGAGTTGTTCACACTTATATAGAAACCGACAGTGGCCATAACGGAGAACATTTGGGCCCCCCTGCACAGTTAGGCTTTGAGCCCTCAAGTTGGATTTTACAAAGGGTAGGTTCTTGGTGGCAGTTAGGCTTTGGTTCCTCTAGAACCCTGGGTCTCCACGATGTGGGGGTGTACGCTACGCCACTGAAAACAAGGTTAGGTGATTGCAGCTCAAGTCCAAGGTATTGAACTGGGGTCTTTCACTAGATAAATATCTGTAATAAAAATCCTTTTTATAGAATAAGACTGACTCGCTCCCATTAACTATTTTCAAAAATTGATTATAATCTGAATTAGTAAAAATAAAAAGTAGCAGAGTGGAGGTTCAATAAAATAGCTTAATTCGCGAATAGTATTTGAGAATTTAGTGTCTTGCGTTGTAAGCTCAATCTAGATAAGCAACTTCATTGTATGAATATTTGATAAAATATTATTGTAAAAATTTTGACATTATAACTCCCTATAATGAAATTCAAATGAAAAATCTGGAAAACTTTCTTGAATGTACATGATAACGGAAGGAACTCATTACTCACATTACAGGTGCTTTTAGTAGGAGTATGAAGAGTTCATTACCCTGAAAGACCGCTTTTGACTGCAATAACAAATCTAACTAGGGCTTCTCAAATTTTCAATTTTTCGTTATGATTTTCATCGCGCCCTCCTCATACAATAACTCTATGTATTGAATGCAACAATAATGTACTTTGACGCTAAATCCACAATGTGACTTTAATTATAATACAAATTATCAAGAAAAGTATTAAATTTAGCATATAAATTTGTGTATGACAGGAGCATGGAAGTCACTAGTAACTACTAAAATTGTTTTTAATTTAGTATTGATAAGTTAATCATCAAATACTTTCTGCAGTACTGATACATTTATAAGAGTAGTTTATCACTGTGATTACGCATTTATTTTTTTATTATGTCAGAAAGAGTATTTTGCTTCGCTTCCTTTCAATTAATTGATAATTATTTTAAATCTTTTATCTTAGACTTTCCGATATGCTTGCGTCTCAATGGAGTATTATCACGCCCCCCCCCCAATTTGAAAAGAAAAGCTGAACCAAACCCCAAGTTCAAACTAGGCTCATTGCAGATATGCATATGTATGTATTGAATTCTATCACACTACCAATAAATCACAGAGAATAATGAGTGATGGGATGCCAGTCTTTTAGGAGACCAGATGTTCTAAATGGTCGACAAATCTGGAGAACGTACTCGACAAAACAGTCAAATACCCTTTGTATCTAAGAAGATCGACACAATACGAGTAATATGGCATCCTTGAATTTTAACACTTCAAAAACGTAACTTCGGTTGCTCAGCGTGATCAAAAAGAATAATAAATCAATTAAGAGAACCAAGACGTTTTTCACTTTCGGAAAATCAATTTTTTTTTATGTTTATCTTAAAAAAAGTAAATTTAATGCTGAATCCAAAAATGTATAACATGCATAGGTTTTAAGCTTAATATCCAAGTAATTGCAGTTTTAAAATGTAAACAACAGCTATTGCGGTTACAAGAAATGTCTTTGTATCAGGAGAAAAGTATATCAACAAACATTCCCTCACAGAACCAGTTCTTGTCAAGATTAAAAACATAATTACAAACATATACATAATTTTTAAACATGTATTTAGAGACTTAACTGCAAAAGAACGTTTACTAAAATGTTTGCATGATCGTACCCAGAACCCAAATGAAAGCTTCAAAAACTGCGTATGGAATCAAGTTCCGAAAAACACAATTGTGAGCATAAAAAAAATTTGCAAATTGGTGTAATGGACGCACAGAGATATGCTTTAATGAAGATGCACATGCAGGAACAAAATTATTAAGAACACTAAAAATAAATCTACTTTTAATAGGTTTTGCTCAGTATTAATAACAGATAGGTGGAAGTTTCGCTGACCAAACAACATGCTCAACCCCACTTTTACATAAATTATTTTATACATAACAGGTGTACTAAGCAAGAAATGTTTATAATACTGCAACATCTATATTTTTATATTTTAAACTCTATTATTTTTAATTTGCCCTTTCTAAAATCTAATGTCTGGTTATCTTGCAATTTCAATTTCTTTCAGTTTTGATTATTGATTATTCATCTATATCTAGTAGAGAATTTTGTCTCTCTCTCTCTCTCTCTCTATATATATATATAACCTCCCACATGTTAAGTCTTACTTTTGAGTATAATATGCAGTTTAATTGCATGAATAAATGTTGTTGTGAAAACAGATGCAAGTTATTTATTTAAAAATTCTTTCCTATGTAAGAAAAAAAAGCATAAATTTCTTATACTTTATAGCTATAATAAAAAATAAATAAGCAAAATTTAAAATCAATTTTAGGATTTAATTCACTTATTTACACATTAAATTTATAGTTTTAGAATACTTTTTTAGTTCTAACTTTGCAAGATTTGTGTAAATAAGAACCACATCCTTTCAAAATTTTATTTTATTCTTCAATTTTATCACACATCATGCGAACATGATTTGAAGAAAAAATTGAATATATCCGACAAATTATATTTCATAAAATTGTACTACGCACGTTTGTGTTCCCATTTTAAAAATGTTTCTATAAAAGTTAAATTTTTATTACATTTACGATTGAATGATTTTTCAGCAAATAAAATACCGATGCATAGAGAAACCCTTTCAGGTTTTATCACGAAGTTAACATTTTAAAACTATCTTTTCGAAAAATAATTATATTCTGGAAGATTTATGAATTTCCTAGCAGACATTTTTGATTGGATTAACTTTCAGGGATAGGTTAATGCCGGTTTTCCTAAATGTTTGAATCAATAATCCCCCCTAAATACTTAAGCTATTTTTTAACACCCACAAGTCAAGCTTCCAGATATTCAATGATGGTACTTCATAAATAATATCAGGCGATTTTAAGAGAAAAAAAAAACTAAACTCTTCTTAAACTAATAAAAATAATAATGTGAATAACTTTGAATAAATTATGATGGCTAAAAGTCTTCGAAGATTCACTCGTGCTCGTGATAAAATTTGCTATAAATCTAGTATAAAATATTGCTAACTGCATAAACTTGTTTTAAAATAAATGCAAGTAAATTGCATTGCAGTCTAAAAGGTTTTTCGAATTTTAATAACGTTTCGCTATTTAATGAAAAGAAAAATTTAAGCTATAAAAATTTTTACTTTGCTTGAAATTTTACATAAAACTATGTATAAAACTTTGTATAAAGTTTGTTGCACCGGCCTCAAAAATATAAATTTGTTTTTATCTATCCCGTAAAGTAGTTTTGATTAGTGTAAGAAATATTTTCTGTATGATGTCATTTACAGAATTCATTCTGTGCAAATATACAATTTTAATGTCGATGAAAATATTCATAATGTTAGCATCAAATTATAAAATAAAATTAAAATATGCCGAATTATATTACAATTTGAATCATCGGGATGTATGTTAGAGACCTTAACCCTGCCAGAGGTTGTAATCTCTCCTCACTACAGTACAGAGGGTTTTGAAAAATTTTCGTGTAGCTAGTGATAATTTTAATTTTTTAAAAAATCGATTTTCTGCTTGAAAGAAAGCCTGGCTTTAGTAAGATTACTTTAAGATGTAATTTCAAAGAGCTTCCAAAAACAAGAGGAAAGATGGAAAAGGTTGAAAAGAGCAGTATGCGGGCCAAAGTAGTAGCAAAAAAGTACAAAAATTGATAAAATATAAATTTGATATAAGAGATGTGAGGGATAAGTTATATCATCCCTCAGTGTGGGAAGGTCGGAAGCAAGATTAGCCATAGTCAATATAACTTATATTTATTTTCTGATACGAACAACAGCACGAATTCTTTTAACCAAATTAAGAGATGCACCCAAAATACCAAATATGAAAAACAATAGCTAGGCAGACGAGATAAGAGAAGACTTAAAATAAACAAATCACTTACGTCAAGGCAATACCTTCTAAATCTTAGCGATCTAATCTAATTTGATTTCTAATTGACAAATCGTCAATTTTAATGTTGCAATAATCAGCTACGAAGTATACACACCTCACTTCACGTTTAATTTATCACTGTTTAGCCGTGACAGTCTAACCTCTCTCTAATCTCTTCCCCTTTGAAACTTGAAAGTTTAATCTTTATATTCAAGTTTTAATTTACATACTCACATCTTCTTCCTCGAAGGAGGCTTTATAAATAAATTAAATTTTAAAGACCTATTTTCCCTCAGGAGGATTGTTAGTAAGAAAAATCCAAATACATTCATGACAGAGCTTTGTGCTAGTATAAAGGATCTTCATTGGGCGGAGAAAATCAACTTTGTAAAGGTTGTAATATGTTCCTTTTCAAACCCTCCCATTTCATTTTTATTTTTAAAAAAAGTGGTTGATTATATCATTGTTTCATCACCATCATCATTATATCTGGCAAAAATAGCCCCTATGGGGTCAGTGCCTTCCTTTGATGATTCCTTCATAATGACCTCTTGTTTACTTCTGTTCTCCAAATTTTCTCGTTTATAATCCCAAAGTCTGATTCCACTGATTCTGCCCGTCTCAGCCTTGGTCCTCCACGCTTCCGAATTCAAGTGATCTTGAACTGCAGTACCTTTTTGAACGTAATCCTCTAAAATTTGAATTATATGGGCAATCCAGTTCATTCTATTTATTTTTATGTGTTTAATCATGACAGGTTGTTTATAAATTCTATATAATTCAAAATTGTATCTTCTTCTCCAGCTATTGTTCTCGTTTACACCTCCAAGTAAACTAATGATTGTTTCCTATTGAACTTATAATATCTCCTAAATGTTTTGAACTTCGTATTTATTATTAAATACAATTCATTTTATTAGAAAAAACAGAATGTATTATTAGAAAGCTGTATTAAGCTATATAGATTTTACTATTTTTAGAATGAATTTGCTTTCAATGAGATAATCAGATAGGAAAAGAGCGTTCAAGACTGTTCATCAAGTTCAATCTCTGACTGAAGAAGTGTTTCAACAAATCCAAGGACTGACAGTTAATCACAGTCCATCAACACCACTCAATAATGCTCCGATCATGGTGAATGGAATTAAGCTTTTCCCCTATTTTGTTCCAATTATTTCGTGTACTATCAAATTTTTTGTCCGTCATGAAGAGGGGCTGAATCACGTTGACTCTGTCAAGACTCAAATTCCTTCCGTTGACGTAGTGTGGAAGTTTGAGTGCCAGCTTGGATGTCCTCACACCTAGACTGTGATTCAGAATTACGAGATCCATCGCCAATAGTCCTCGCATTGCTTCAGAGGTGACATAAATTTAAAAAAAAGAAATAAATAAAATATATCTATACAACTATATTGTTACGTTGATCGGGGCTCAAGGATTGTATGCAAATCAGTCACAAACAACAAGACAGTTCTTTAAAAGCGATGATAATTTATTGTCCTAAATCAATCCTTGAAATACAGGATTCAACAGCTTAATTCGTGGAATAAATATCAGAAGGAGTTCATACCTTCAACAGCACTCAGACACAATTATCAGTGTCTAACATACACGTATGTAAAAGATTATTCACAAGCACCACTCGTCATATTGAAAAGCCGAGCTAATCGCTAGTCTTCACGGTCAAGGCAAGTTTACTAATCCCTATTTAAAATTAGACACACTAATCGCTGGATGAATCAAGACCGATCCGTTTCGACGAGTATTGTTCTATTTTTAGATCTAGCGGAAACTTCGAGGAAGATCCACTTGCGTATTACATTATGAAATTAGTAGATTTCTCCATAATTTCTAAACGAATCCATAGGGTCCCAAACTCGCCAAAAATGGTCCCCAAGTCGCCAAATTGAATTGCTAGTCTAACGTAAGAGACGCATTGCTTGCGAATATTACAATAAATACAACATAGAGTCATATAAATGCATTACATATCCAAATACAAATTATTTACACTATTTATACAAAATTTGTAACAATATATAATATTTTATGTCTTTTATAATTTAAACCAAATTGCATGCATTGGCATTAATTTTAAAAAAAAGTATATTTTAGTAAAAAAATTTGGCAACATTTTTAAATTCACATTTTTTACTTTCTTAAGTCAGAGAAAAATTCTGCAAAATTTAATTCGAATCTAGTTCACTAAAAATAGTTTTGACCATTGAAAATTTATCTGTTTTGTAACAGTTAATTGGATAGAAAGAACCCTATTATCAATTACCTTAGATAAATTCTTCAAGTACATATAATTTTAAATTATAGGAAACAAGTCATTTTAAAAATACCTAATTATTTTCCAATCTTACTTCAACATGAAACTTCTCATAAAAATTATTTTAACAGCCATTTTCCAAAATTAAAATCCCTTCACATCCATTTAGAAATCCCGTTTAGTAAAAATAAATGCCACTGATAAATAATTCAGGGAGTTATTATTTTTCTTTCTTTCTTTAAAAAAATCCCCCTTAATAACAAAAAAATACATAACATATATGTCTTACCTTCTAAAGAATTAATTTTATCTCATCTCTTTTCACAAATGCCGTGTAATTAATTAATGTAATAACCCATTCTAAGTTCACTGGCAACTATTCAAAAATGCCTGGCGCCATATACCTCATCGATTATCAATGTAACATGCTTAAAATCTGACTAACATGGCACACCCTTAATGCGAAGTTTATAAAAAGAATTACTTTTAGAAGTATATTATTTACCCTTTTTACAATTATTATACAAAAGGTATGTAACTTTGATACCAAAATTTTTCAGGTGAATTTCATAAAGTTATATACTTTTGTATAATAATTGTAAAAAGGGTAAATCCAGTACTTTCATCTCAAAAATAGAAAAATTAATGCTTATAGTCTTAATAATTAGGAGAGAAAGAATCAAAGTCTACTTTTTGTAAAATAGTTTTCGACGGATCTATCCGCGTCCTTCCTTTAATCCTCTTGGGAAATCCTTAGTCCATCAATTCGAGTTCACTCGCAACAAACCCTCTGAAGAAGCAATTATGCAGATTATGTCGGATATATATATGTAGTCTAGGTTTTCAAACTGGTGATATTGAAAAATACAGAATGCGATGAGAAGGATAGATGGCCACCGATCAGGTATTATTCTATTTTTAGTACGTTTCAGAGTTTAGACAGCGGAAAGGATTAAAGTGACGATTGGTCATATAGTTGAATTATAACTCGGATAGTTAAGGCAGTGTATTTGATCCTGATATACTAAGAGAATCGATATTTGGAGTCTTCTCATAGTTCGCGTATCTCGTTGATTACTCTCATATTGCTCAGATTGGAAACATCTCTTCTAGTTTGAATTTATAGAATTCTGTCATTTGATAATTTGTGTGTTCAATAAATAGAATGGTTAATTAACATGGCTAGATATCCTTCCCTTCCTCCCACACCTCTAGGCGGGGCTGAGAGAAGACCTCAGCCCTTATAAGTTTATATTTTAAAACGAAATAATAACATATAAAAATTCCCTTTGGAAGCTTTGAAATAATCTAACTGAAGAAAAATCCATCATATTTTTATAACGAATCTTGCGAATCGATATTTTATTAATCGCCATCGCGATTGCTTATTTTTCATACTAAAAAGTGAGGGGGTGTTCGAAAAAATTTATCAAATCTTGACACTTTGCCCTTTTTGAAGTTATACTTCTTTTGGGATGTTAGGGAAAAACGATGAGAGTAAATTTTTTCGATACGCGCTCACTTCGTCACGGATGTGACCGTCACAACACCGATGCGCGCGCACACCGTTGTCTAATAATTTTGGAAGTTACTAAGGGATCTTGGCTATACGGGTGTCGATCAAATCGACGCCCCCCCCCGACATGTATTTAATATCTATGTGCTTGTGGTTGGGATTGGGGAGGGCTTGCACACTAAAATATCAGTCCTCCATGTTATTCCTATGGGATTGGAAATTTTCTAACATGCCACTTTTTGGGTACTAGAACATAATAATATTGTTATATACCATATCTGTTGGGAGGCATACCCCCCGGTGCATTCCTCCCCCTCTACAGCTTTTTGGCCAATATCCCTCTCTGTCTGCTCTTCCAGCGATTATAATGTCATGATCATAGGGCTAATTTTTCCACAGTTTTTAATAGTTTTAAATTTTTAAACTTTTTAAAGTTGTTTAAATTCACAATATCTTGGATCCTGTTTGAGTCTCAGACTTGAGATTTGAACCAACTGTGTATTAAATATCTTTTTTTTCTATTAGTAGTGTTGTTTTTTCTACAAACGTAGGATAACGCGAAGGATAAAATTTTTAGAAATATTTTTATCTTGTTGCACCAAAGAAGTATAACTTCCTACGTGCGTACATAAGTACACACACACTTTTCTAAAAGTATTTTATATTAACATATTCATTAGCATAAATGGAAAGGAAAAATTCAGAAACTATGAATATTTTGAAGAAGATATTCTTCGGACTGTTTAAAAATCTCGAAAAATATGCCATACGTGATTTTTATCCCTACTGCATAAAAATAAAATTTCCAGAAATTAAAATGACAGATATATCACACTCATTATTCTACCGTCAGGTGTCTCTAACCAATCTTCGAAATTCAGTCTCCTGAAAGTTAGCACCTTGTGGAGAACTTGTCACAAATGAAAGGCTCCTAACCGAACTTTCCAAGTTTCCGATTACGTCAGAAACTTGTATGGGTTGACAGTTTCTTACAGGACGAGTTTTATTCCTTTCCACTTTCAAAAGGCCAAAGAAATACAACGAGGTAAAAACTCCTTGTATTTTTTTTCTTTCCCTTTCTTTTAAGCTTCAAACTTTCCTTTGAACCATTTTTATTGTTCTTGTTGAAGCTGTAAAAAAGCAATCTCTGCAGCTCAATAAAGAGTCGATTTCGTTGCATCTAAAAGGAATATTATTAACTCGAATCATTCAAGAAGCTGATCTCGGCTGAAATAAATGTATTTATACCTCAATAGAATCCATAGCATGGATTATTTTGAAGCCAAATCAAGCGGATGACTTGAACCATTTCCTCTCAAAGAATCCGCGGTGTTATTATGAACATTTCAAATGCAAGGATTCGACGTTATGTATTTTGTGACACAAACAAATTGCTCGGAAAGGCATTTTGTTCCGATCGATTGAATTATTTATTATTTTCCAAGAGAAAATTTGGTGGACGTTAAATGTATTGAGCGTTATCCACGGCACAAATTGATATCAGCCGAATTTGACAGTCAAAGAGATAGCAGCATTCGAAAAGTTTTGCAAACTGGGGGGCTCTAACAGATAACATTAAACTCCGACAGGACAAAGACAAAACGTGGTCTTTGCATTTGGCATTATTCGGCAAGACAAATTCGCTGTTAATTGACTTTTAGATTAATGGAAACACCTTTGTGATATGTTCCTTCATCAATATTCTTCCCGACGTGTTAAACTGAGTTAATGTGTTTGTTTATTTTTATCAAAAGCTTCTCAATGAACTCAATTACTCTCCAGCAAAAGTTAAAAAGTCAGCGGTGAGAATGATATTCAAAATGAGTCGACAGAGTAATTATGCAGTTAAAGAGGTATATGATTAAATAAAGTGAGGGTAGTTAAGTGAGGACAGAAAAAGAATTAAAAAACATGATCCATTAATACGCATTACTCAACAGTAATTAGGGACAGGCATAATATACTCGACCTATGGTTCAAATTTATTCTAGTAGGCCAAGAAGTACTTACTTGAAATGTGAAGCTGAAATTGGATTGGAATGCAACTCACAAAAAATGTTCGATCAGAAGTATAAACAAATATAGTATAAGTTTTAAGTTATTTTTCATGATAAAAATTTAAAAAATACTTATCTTTATTCAACCGATTTTTGATTTGACAATCTGTGACGGATCTATACGCGACCTTATGATTAATCCTCTTGGGGAAACTTTGGGGCTAGCTTTTGCATTAATTCAAGGCCATCCCTCAAGAAGACACCTTGATATGTTTCGTTTGACTATATAAAGTCAAGTTTTTGAAAGAGCAGGGGAACTGTTGCGGTGATTCGTAGGTGAGATTTATTTTATTATCACAACGTGAGTTAAGGAAGGAGTTTGCTACTATAATAAATTTGTGGATTACGGTTTAATAATCTAAGATAGATTGAATTAGATTAAATTAAACAGATCACTTGCGCTTGTTTACTTAGAGTTGTTCCCTTAGAATAGATTGCTCTCTTTATATATCATTCCTAGGGTTTCGTCTTGTAGGTTCACTTGTGGTTGATTAGTGTGTTTGAACAGTAATAAAAAATTCAAACACACTAATAACACTTATTATGGAAGTTTCTGGTGATGCTTTGTTCCCCCCACACCCTTAGGTAGGCAAGACGGTGAAGGAGCGACTTCAAATAGGTCACGCTCACATACGTAATTGACGCATCCAAACAGCTAAAACGTAAATGATGCGCAAATAATTTCACATAAATTTTTTCAGAACCATCTTCTAAGTCAATCGTATTGCAGGAGTAGAAAAAAACCTTCGTAACATCCACCACACCCACAATCATTTGTTAACAGCCACTGACACTGCGTTGTATTCTAAAAAAAATCATTTCCTATCCTCTCTCTAAGTTTGTTTAAATAGTGACGCATATTTACATATATTTTTCTTTACAGGATATTTTCACTGTAAACATTATTATAATGAAATGCCAACGAATAATTTTTTAAAAAAACTTGCGTGAGAGCCCACTACAAAATATTTTTTAAAAAAAATATGTGTTTCTTAAATTAAAATTGCAATGTGTCAATTTGAATTTTTAAATTTTCTTTCCAATGAGAGTTTATTAAAGTCGCACTACAAGACAACAAAGGGTCTTTTGGCAACGGACCTCATAATTTTGAAGCACGGTCAAGGGAAGAGGACGACATCAGAACTGGTACTCCCCCTTCCGAACTTCCGTACCACACCAACGGGAGGACTTTAAGCCTAGTCAGACGTGATTCTAACGTGTCTTTTCAGTGGCACTAAGCTTTTGAAATCAGGACGCGTCAGCTACGAGTCTGTGAACATGACCTCTAATAAATTAGAGATCATGTTCACAGATGGCCATGGTAAAACCGCGGGCATCTTCAAAATATCTAAGGAAACAAAATAATCCTTTCATGAAAATTTAATGATCCTTCCGATTTGTTGTTGATAATATTTTCGAGGTCATAAATAATCGCAAAGCCAGACATCGAATTATTTATCAGGAAAATCGCAATCTCGTTTTGATTTATTAAATGTGAAATTATTGGAGTATTTCGAAAGAAAGGTATTATGTGAAGATCAATTTTATATTATTCAATTAAAGTAAAATAGAAATTTCATGGTGAGAACTTATAAAATGTTATTTGCTGATGCACCTTTTCATTTCGAAATATAAATTGCTTTATTGCAGTATAAAATTTTTCAGTCAATTTCAGTATTCAAATAAAATATCATAAAAAGACAGCAAAGAAAGAGAGGATACCCATTCTCATAACCATATTTCTGCCATAACTTTTGATAATAAAAAGAGAATTTTAATTTTCAAAATTCAGCTCACAAAGGAATTTTGTTTAAAAATATTATATATTTAATAATTTCTCCTTCACAACTGATATTTCAAGATGAAAAAAAAAATAGTTCCACATATTTATTGGTTCAATATTTAAGGCAATATAACAGTCCAAATGAATCAAATGTCAAGCCAATCAGATTTCGGGTATTCAATATGAAATTCTCCATTTCGTTCTACGATGTTCATAAATTCAATTTATGAACTGAAAAAGTGAGCAATTTTAAAGTAAATTTCGTTCGAATCAATTTATTTGTTTTTCAGGAAAAAGTATAAGTTCGTTATTAGGAAGAATATGACTTCTAAATTAAATAATATTTAGCCTGTATTTAGAAACGAACATTTTTAAAAAAAAGAAACACTTATAAAGAAATATCTTGAATATATTTATCCAAAATCTCTACACTGCCTCTTTTATTAAATATATAAAATTTATAGCTTTGTGATTCAAAAACAGTAAGCAAGATGAATTACTTCAGATAATAATTATTGAAGAAATAACTCATTTATATTCAAAACTGGATTGGATGTGATTGCACACTCAGAAATGAACTCAGAAACATTAATTTCACTAAATTTACTTTATAATGTTAACCAAGAAATCTAAATAATAGGATTCTTCTACTATAACAGCAATGAAGCAAAAACTTTCCACACATATGTGATTCTAAATAAATCGCATAAATTATATTATTTTATAAGTATCATATTATTTGAAACTAAAACTTTTTAACTATAATCATGAAAAATCGAAGTGAAAGGATACAAGATTGTATATATGAATATATTTTAACAATTTAATGTGACAGCCCGATTCCGTTAAAAAAAAACATTCATGAAAAACTTTTTCTGCTTTTAGCATACTTAAAAAAATTCTTACGACGAATTCCAAGCATTCATCATTTTCCTATAAAATGCACTTATTAGTTTTATTTTATTGTGTGCAAATTAAATGTTTAATGGTAATTTCATAAATATAGAAATAATATTAAATTCTTTCAAACTATTCTTTCATTCATATTTTCGAGCTCGATATACATAAAACAAGAATATTTTGAATCCCAAAGCATATTTATTTGATATTAATAAAGTTAAGTTAAGGAATAAAGGGGAAAAAGTGCGCACATATAAAATAATTTTCAAAAATTTTGTTCCAATCTGTTCTCTTAAATTTTATTCAAAAATTTTTAGCTGAAAACTTTTGACTGAATTTTAGCTGCTCTATTATCTTGTAAAAAATATTAGCTAGCAGCTCTGTTTTAATTGGTAAAAGAGGGTGCTGGATGATGGAACCGATTTTTCTTTGAGGGGGAAAAGTTTGGAGAAATAGAAAAACGGTGAGAACAAAATTTCACTAGGAGTTTCCTAAGGTTTTGTCATTAGCATTTTCAAACAGTGTTTGTGTATTTTAAATATAAATAATAACAAATAGTAAATTAAGTGAATAATAGTCATGTTTTCAATTAACGACATTTGGCTGTAACGTATATATATATCTATATATTATTTTGCTATCTAAACAACGATAGTTTTCGATTAAGAAATGTGTATACCTAACAGAGTCTTGCAAACATACTTATGTCAAACCAAAAAAAGATGGTGTAAGACACAAAAGCCTATATGTTTCTGAGTTAGGATCAGTTTGTTGATGATTGCATTCAAACTGGAACCTTATTAACATAATTACTGATAATGCTGGCTGACGTCATAAAGGCATAATTGAATTTTTAAGTGCTGCACTCAAGCATTATTGAATAAGATCTTTTGTGGAATTAAGAATAAAATCCATGGCCTATCTACTATTTGGTCATGGATTTGCAGACCATACTGAGACCATTGATCAAAATCCCGAAAATTGTAACAAACCACGTTTAAAAAAAATTAAGGGTAATGATAAGACATTACATAAGAATACCATAAGAAAGAAAAATCCTCCTTCAGTATTCAGTTTCCATTGGATACTACACCAAGTTCCATCTTTTTAAAAACTCCCTATGTAGGAATAATCACACCTAGAGGAAAAGCCTACAAACGTCCTTCAACAAGAAGAAAAAGCGAAAATTATTCCTTTTCAAACGGTCGATGACGTAAGCAAATCGTCTGGAAAACGTCAGTTCCTTAAATGATTGGCAGTGACCCAAAGACAGCTGTCAGTGCGTTGGGGAAAAATAAAAAAAGAAAAGGGAATAATGTCCCGAAAAGAATCAAGTAGATAAATGAAATTCTTCCTGCATTGGAGTTAATAGCTTATTCAATGAAGTAGAGAATGGGTTCCCTCGTTTGGACTTCCATTCTTACTGAGTTGTTCTCTTCTAAACAGGAAACGGTTACTTTGGGCTTTTAAAAAGTCGCCCATTCGATAAAGCAGTGAGGGATTGAGGTTTTCTGGTGGAAAATACAGACCTGCAGTCTAAATGACAATATTGTATCCGGGAAAATAAGAAATCTAAGTTATGTGGGGGCGGTGAAAACGCACGAGTGGGCAATGATTCGAATAAAAAGAATTTCTTAGAATGGTTTTTGATGCATTTGGGGAATATTTTATTACCATATGTTAGATATAAAATTTTGCATAAACGATTCAGTTACTAAGTAGATCTAAAATATTTTTGATAGGAATTAAACCTGTTACGTTTTTGAAAGATATTAGTAAATAGAGATTGAATGCAACTATTCTACATTTTTTTGACACATGCTATTCATCATTAATATGCTATGAAAAATAGAATTTTTCTCGCACATCTTTATTTAAAAATGAAAAATCACATTGTATTTTAATTGAAATTTAACACTTACTTCACTGAAAATGATAAAAGTTGGATAAAACCGAAAACAAATATTTTAGATTTAAGCATCTGAATTTAAGGTGTTCTCTTAAGTATGTTATTTACTTAATGCCAGTTATTTAATGGCGTTTTCAACATCTAATGCATGTTCTTAAGAATTATTTTTGTAATTCCCCATAAACATATGGCTTATATAGATCATCATCAGGATTTGTACGGATTATTGGTGTGAAAGGGAATTTAATTAACTTTGATTAATTATCGAAAATTAAAATCGATGAATTAAATTTAGCATATGTAATACTTTAAGAATATTTGTATTCAATAATAGATACACTTTATACGATTAAGTAGAAACGCATAACATGATCAAGCTGTTCTCTAGTTTTATACCCTTATAAGCATCCGATACTGTTTACTATAAACGTAATGAAATGTATTTTCTTAAACCTGTTTTAATTCCTTAAGTTCTAATAGATTTGTATGAATGTATGTATCTAAATAGTTAAATCTGTCCTAATTATTTTAGACTTATATGGATTACCTATATGAAAAAGAATCTTTTAGTTATTTATCTATAATTAATCATTTAAAACATAATTAGAATTCTACAGTTTAGCATCTAGAGTTTTAAGAATGCTTACTTACAAAAATATCTACACTTTAGCAATATTAATTTAACAGAAATATGCATCATTCTAAAAGTCTATCTTCTTTCTAGATTTGCTTAAGTACGAGTAAATAAAATTGTTTAACATAAACGAAAAAATTAGACTTTCTCATTCCTTTAAAAGCTTTATGTTACTCTTTCTTCAATTTCCGAAGTAGAATGATTATTTCAAAGCATATATAAAGTCAAGGCTATGAATCATATTTATGTCTTGTTCTATATGGAATGCAAATTTTTAAATAATGCATATATGAATAAATTATACTGACAGAGGATAGTTATTACGTCTATAAACTTTAATAGTTAACCATCCAAAGATAAATTATTATTATTTTAATTCAATTTTATGATAGTTTATTGAGTTTATAATTAAATACTGACAAATAATTACTACGTATTTAGTTAGAATAATTGTAGTAATGCAACATAATAGTATCTTCAACCAAATTTTGCAAAATGATGCATTTATTCTAATTAGAATTTTTGCTATTTGGAAAATAAATCTTAATTATCTTCAGCAGTTTTCAATTTATACCTTGAAGCTTACATGTAGCATTTTTCGAAAGCAATTTGTACTTATTTTTAGCAATGGAGAGAGTATATATATTTTTATAAAAAATAATGGAAATATGTTTCATTTAAATGGTACCATTTTTTTAAGGAATTATTAGTATTTAAGTTTAAAGCAACATTTTATTTTGTGATATTTTTTATAATTTTAGGAATTATGAATACATTATGATTGCAATAAAACTACATTGCAATAAGTTATCCAAGGGAAATCTTTTCGAAACTTTTGGGAAATGTTTTTTTTTAATGATTTAGTTAAAAGCACATTTTTCTTCCATTACAATAGCTATTACAATTAAAAAAGAAAATAATTATTCATGGGTGATTATTTTTAAAAATAAGAATGAAATCCAAAATCTTTGGAAATATTTTTTTAAGGAAATCCGTGAGTTTTAAATTACATATAATTTTTTCTAATGCACAACTGATCGGAGATACAGAAGAGAACTTATTGAAAAATTTCTAAATAACCAAAACTCATTTGAGAAACGTTGTAAAAATATCTCGTTAAATTCCTAAAAAATCCTCTTTTTGAGTATTTAGGGATTTAATTTGTGTAAAAAATTCAAGCGTCCAAAGTCATTTCTTATGGTGTAGACACTAGAGTTCAGGAAAAATGATTCCCCTTTGAAACCATACTTCAACGAAGAGCCTCTTGAAAAATGTGACAGTTATTCATCGAAAGCGTGTAAGCGAGAAAATCAAAGTCGAAAAAAAAATTATTTTTCAAAATTGTATCGCTATTCTTTATTTAAAATATCATTTAAAATTAAAAAATGCCCGATAAATCGAAAAATATGCATATGAAAATAATTGAAATCTTCTGGTCCCTTTACCACATCAATTTCTAAACATATATCTCTACTTAGCAATATATATATATATATATATATATACGCGCACACATATGCATATAGAGATTTTTTGAAGTCTATGTATTAAATAGAAATAAAGATTTCTTGAACTAAATAATTGTTGTGGACACATATCACTACAAACATTTGATAAAAAATTATTTACAATGCAATACACTAAACATAATAAAACGGATTACATTGTTTTCTACACATACAGCTTTTAATTCATATTATACGTAAAACAGAGGTGATTTTTTTTATTTACTATCTGAGAATTTTTATTTTAGATTATAACATTAAAAAATCATTTACCTGTACGCAATAAGTTTCTACGATGAGATAGAGAATATTACTTGAACCTAAAGAAATATTACTTGAACAAAAATAATTTTACTTGTTTAAAATTACAAACGCACACACAAAACCTGAATAATCATAGTACTATAACATCTAAGTAAACTGCTGTTGCATATTGTATCTGAGCAGTTTTAAGCACACAATGAGGTTTAACCAACCCGTCTCACAGCATCTTAGTCAACTTAATTGGAGAATGGGTATGCCAGTCAAAGGTCTTACTACAGTCCACTAACTAAAGCAATGTTCATTTACAATATTGCAGAACTACGCGTGAGTAATGACTGGCCGATTGTCTTGTAGGTATCAGTATAGTACCGGGTACCAGCAGAATTCCTGGTGGACATACTAGGCCCAAAGCCCCAAAGTGATTAATTCCTACTCAGTGAGAATGTCTGCGTGATTAATTGGTTACGTACTATAGCAGATATATCCAGTCTAGATAGTTCTGGATTGGGACTCCAGCTTTATTTTTTGCACTGCAGTTATTCAGGTGCAGTTGCTAAATTATTTAGATAAAAGGGACAACAGAAATAAAATATCATTCAAAAAATTAAAATTTTATACCAGTATAGGATGCTAGAAATTATTGGCTTAAGATTTAAAAATAATGACATTTGCACAATCTATGTAACAGATGTAATTTTTTTTATTCGCCGAAAGAACATTTGTTAACTTTAATTCATTCAAATTATTTTAATGCAATTAAAAAGATGAATTATAAATTACTTAATTTTTCTTGCCGTATTTAAAAGTAAGATCTATATTAGTTTCGAATTGCATTTATATACATATAACCTTTTTGCGTCAAAGTTTTTTTTTTTTTAATTTTGTTTAAAAAAGGTACTTTTGAAAAAATAAAAATGTTAAGTTCGAACATTTTTTAAAATATTCTCTAGTGTGCATTGTGGAATCTCATTCAGATTCAGTTATTAAAATTTCATAAACCAAAGAAATGTATATATAAATGTCAATAAGAAATAAAAAATTTATGCATAATGAAAAATATAAATGCTACATTTTTGCAGTAGATATCTTTATATTTTTAATAGACATAACTAAGTTGATGTGTAAAAAATTAAGGACGAAATGAGTTTTCTATTGTATCGTTGTGTAAAGATTTCCGAAATAATAGGCATAGTATCATAAAATTCTTGGAGACGTAAAAAACAAAGAAAAGTAACCGAAATTTTCTAAAAAATAAATGTAAAATATAATTGAGAAATTTGGAAAATTAGAATCGAACGAAATTGTAAAGAAGACTGCAATGTCTACGTAGCCGGCAAAAATAATGACCTGTACAAGGATGTAACCCCCCCCCCCTCCTTCCCGACCGTTGCCTGCAAGATTGAGATATCATGACATGGTTGCGTAGAAGCTGTCAAGAGGATCTTGAGGCATTGTCTCCAATTCCTCCAGCAGAGAGAGACGGCTGTCTTAAAGGGGCCGTCAAGCAACTTTTTAGAATGTCCTACAAGTGTTCGACTGGATTCAGATTCAGAAACCCTGATAGCTAATTTATAGTTATAGCACTGTCATCCGTGAAAAGAAACTGGGGCTCCATAACCCATCTAAGAAATGCGTATGAGGAAAGAAAGCATCTGTATAAAGCTGCAAAAAACTTCTTAAGAAGTAGTGAAGGTCAGTATGGTTATCAAGCATGATCCTCCCTCAAGCTTGATGCTTCGTTGCCTCCAAACCAGTTTTTTCCGAGGGTGTTGGAGGGGTAATTGTGTGTTACCTCTGCGCTCTTCAGATGTGTATGCGTTCCGAATCACTTGTCAGACCAAATCTGTTCTCATACGTAAAGAGTATTCGATCCTATTGCTAATATCAGGGTCGTCTTAAGACTCTTTGAGGCCCTGGGCCCAAATAATTCTTAAGAGTTTTTGAGGTCTTGGACCCCAATGCAAAAGTAGGCCCTGCATGAGATCTTTAAAATTAGACGGTATGTAGCATGCCTTGTCAAATACTCGTCCCAACCATAATTTGAAACAAATAAATGTGCACGACTCACAGTCTCAAAAATCCTAGGCACAAACCGGTCTGACTGATGGCTGCATTTCGACTAAATGAGTTGAATGATTGTTAATGGAAGGAGACCTAGGTTTATATATGAACAACAGTCATCACATGACAATACAGTATTACTACCTTTGCCAGTAGACATGCAGTTTGAAGCTAACTGTTTTACAGAGAATATGAGCGGGAATGCTACTTGACCATTAAATTTATCCATATCATGATCTTATTAAAACAGAGTCGAAAACGAAACGAGGCCCCTACCGAGGGTGAGGCCCTAGGCCAGGGCCCAATTGGCCCATGCCTTAAGACATCAATGGCTAATCTATCCAGTTATTGCCTTTCTGATTCATTTTCGATTAACGTGTCTATGGCACTCATAGTACTAATCGTCACGCAAATTGACCTTCAATGGACAACTTCGCTTATACGGTTTCATGCTATATCGGTTTTGTAGTAGTCTATAGCAGGTTTCTAACGATTTCTCTCGTTGTGTTTTATTTTTTCCACCTAAGGACAATATAATTGTCAACAACCATTGTAGCTGCTAATGGGACAACCACTTCTGAACCCTCAGATAGATGTATATATTTTCCAAACTCGTAAGACGACGCTATGAGAGATCTCTAACTCTGCAGCCACACTACTCACACTTCCACTTCCCTCAATTTTTCCAATGATTTAACCTCCAGTAAGGTGATTCAGATGTCGTCTACTGGATTGTTTATTGAACATATTTACACTGAGGCGTTTAAATTAGTTTAAGCCGTACAAAAGCAATCAATATACACACTACCAGCATATTTTATACTCTTCCAACATTAATTCAATAAGTCACGCTGAGTATGTGTGTCTGCCCTACCATACCCCTTATCATGGGTGGTAACCTGAAAGGTTCGGTTTGGTCTGTCTCCTCATTTTTCTGCTCTACTTTTTCGGCTAAATCGTTATTTTATGCACACCAATATAAATAAAATATGATGCTTCGTATTTAAAAGTAATTTTTTAAATTGCTTTATAATATTTAGTAGTCTTTCAGAGTGCTTCCTTCTGCAAACCACTAACTACAAAAGATAGGAATAAAAGCCCTTAACCCGAATAGGAATTCCTTTCGTCTCAGTCGTCTAAGGCATGCAAGACGTAGCTGCGTACGATAGATCGGTGGATCAAATAAATACCCCTGATAAGGTCAACAGCTTGTAGCCGAAGTCTTATTTCACACAATAAGAACTAAGCTTATACAATATTTCGCATTGAATGAAAAATAATGGCGAAAGTACATATGATTATTTATGGTCATGGGAGTTAAGACTGGAAACGATTGAATCGATTCAAGGACTGCAGGTTTAATTTCATTTAAACTGTTTTGAAGAAATTTCATAACTTTGATGCAATGCTATGGTATCAAATCTGAGGTTTAAAGTCCTTTTTTGTTGGAGTAAAAAAAATTCTAAGAAAAGTAAATCACCATTACAGTGACAGCTCTGACACACACAATACAAATCAAAAATATAACAACTACTTTGAAAACAGATAGATGTTAATTCAAATTAATTGGGAAAGAAATAATTGAGACCATTTCACGACAAATTTAAGTGGATTTTAAAGCCCTTAAGTGGATTTTGAAGTACTTATCAACACAAAGTGAGATGTCACCGGGTTAAGTCTAACTGAGAACATCTAAGTCACAAACGAAAATTAAATTATGAGGCCAGCCACCAACAACTATCCTTTCAACAATATCTTAACGTTTATTTAATTGAAATGAACTGAAAAAGGACATTTTATTTTAATATAAGCTTCGAGAAACAATAATTCCTACATTCAACACCTTTAATTTTAATATATAAATATTCAGCTTACCTTAACTTTATTAGAAGTAATTATTTAACCAGATTTGAATGTAACATTCGTACATTTTGATCAAAACATTGCTTAGTTGCCATTTTCTTTTCCTGTCTCTTATTTTCGCATTTCCTCTGGTATGAAAATCCTAGCAATTTCTCCAGATAATAATAAAGTGCGTGTTCACAACTTACCTAAAAAGAAAAGAAAGAACATTTTAAATCATGAAATGAAACAAATTTTAAAATGTTTCACTTATGTTTAATGCATCAAAGACTTCACACCTTAAAAATGTTTATTTTTAATATACAAGCAACAAAAACATCGTCTCTTTTCATTTAACGTCATATATGTATTATATATCCTGAGCACATTTGTATTATTACTTCAGTAATTTTATACTTACTGTAATACTATAGAGTTTAATTTCAAGCTTCATGCATTTTCATATTTTAAGAGACCACTAGTCGAAGTTATCTTTTAAGATGCCGTTACAACTTTCATTTTATAATAGAGCATAATGTTTTATATATATCTTTATACATATAAAACCCCATTTCATATTTTAATACCGTATGAATATTTTTAAGACTGAAAAATCTCTTGTTCACATACAAAAGCTAAAGCATAAATATAGTTTATTTATGGTTTTAAAATTGTTATATTGGAATACAACGTTATGCAATTGTGACATAAATATCAAATTATATTAATTCGATGTATCATTTTTCAAAATTCAAACGCTTCAAAGCATTTGATGGAATAGTTTTATTATATATTTGGGAAACGTCTGTTTTTTTTTTTTTTGTTTTATCTAGATTGTTGTTAGATTTTTTTTTATTTTAGTTTCAGAGATTAAATTAGTAAACTTTAAAATGTGTTAGTCTATTACTTCTGCAATAGTTACAGGCATGATTAAATTATTCACCAATACTTTTTGTAAAAATTTGAGGAGATTGTTAATAAATAGCTAGAATTACTAAAAACTATTTGGGAGATATTAATATTTCAAAGCTTCACTTTGGTTTTAACATCTTGTCAACCAAATTAGAGTATGTAATCTGTAATAGAGTTGCACAGAGTTCCTTGTAAAAATGCTGAAGAAACTGAAATTTTTAATTTTAAGAAAAATGTAGTGAAATAATATTTATAGAAACCCGTTCTAAAATGCATTTTAATACAACTTATGCTTGTAAGTATAAATGTTTAATAAAATTACATGAGTTGTTTCGTAAAATACAAAAAATTATCATTATACTGTGTATCAGCATTCCCCCTGTTTGCTTAATAGTTGAAACTAAATATTGCACATTTAAAGTAATCATTGAAATATAGCTTAATAATTATAAAAATATACATTTATAATTTATTATATGCATTAGAATGAAAAGTAAATATTAATCTATACTTAACATCGATAAAATGACAACGAAGAAAAATTTAACGCCTTTCCAGTTTAAATACAACTTATTTTAAGAAAATTCAATGCATACTGAACTGAATGAGGTTGTTATATGAGAAATTTTAGATACAGCTCTATACAACAAAACCGCTATCACTGTAGCTATAACATTCATGTTTTATCGTACTTCTATAAATTTTTTCAAAATTTATATAAATTTTCAGATGAGTCTGTTACATTAAATATAAATGCATGTATTTACACGACTAATATGCAAAACCCATTCATATGATAACCTAGGTTATGAAAAGACTTTACAAATTCAAAATAGAGAGGGATAATCAAAAAATGGAATCAACAAAAGTATATATGTATCATTTTTTTCCTTACTTAAGATTAAAGCTAAGAGATTTTCATGAGAGTGAATAGCAATAAGAATCCACCAGATTTCAAGATTATGATTGCATAATATTCTATTACTATATATGGAATCAATATTCTTGCAATTTTAAAGTATGAAAGAAATCCAAAGCTTTTCAATTTCAAGAACTTCTTATAGATCGAACCGAACAATTTCTAAAGATAGAAGTATTACTATAATATTTTTCTATGCATTAGAGAAGGGATATTCAAAAACGGATAAAATATTCATTGGATCTATTTCATGAGAGCTTACTATTCATATTCATGAGATATCACACACAAAGCTGAGACTTTGCAAAGAGAGTAAGAATCAGATATAGTTAGTTAAAAGTAGCTCTATTCTTTCTTGAGAGTTTCATTCTATTTCAAGTATTCTACTTATTTCTGTTTAGATTATTATTTTACAGTGATGAAATTTCCTAAAGTGTTATTACAAAACGTTTCAAATATTTGCTATTTAATTTCAGTCTCTTCTATGTTCACATTTTCTCAAAAAGGTGCCTTATAAAGATTTAAAATTGGAAAAGCTAAAAAGTACAATTTTGGACACAATACACAGATAGAAAATATAAAACCATCATCAAGAAGAAATTATTTTAGAGGAATGAAATTTTAGACAAAATAATTTTTAAAGTAACATATTTATTTGATAAAGTTTGTGACGGGTCCTATATATATTCGCTATTCTTACTAATCCTCTTAGGGAAAATTCTATTTTATTATTGTATGATTATAAAATCGCTTCCCGTAGAAGAACAGTGATTTATATGCAAATGCCAAATGCTATTTAAAATCTAACCAAAGGGGAGTGTGGCCAATGACCGTTAGGCTGCTACTGCAGTTTGATTTTTAGTCATAATAATCGAAGCCCTTGGAGTTTCAGAAAGAGGATCTTACGTCTTGCTGAATAAGATATCGCGTCTCGTCAGAAAAAGCACCAAGATCTTAGCGAAAGATAAGCAATCCAATTATAATTAGGTTAGTAATTAAGGTGATCAGGGACATCTTACGACTCTTTGAGGCCCTGGGCCCAAAGAAGTCTTAAGCCCTGGGCCCCTATGCAAAAGTAGGCCCTACCTGAGATCTTTGAAAGTAAACAGTATATACCATGCATTGTCAAATACTAATACAAATGGTTATTTAAAGTAAATATGTACCACTCACAATCTCAAAAACCTAGGCACAAACCGGCTCGACAGATGACCGTATTTCGATTAAATGAGTTGAATGATTGCTTAGGTTTTGTATTAGGTTTAACCCTACATATGGACAACGGTCATCACATAATAATACAGTTTTACCACTGTTGTCATGCCGTTTGAAATTCCCTATTTTTCGGAAAATATGTCCGGGAATAATATATGACCCCGGGAATAATATATGACCAATAAAATTATCCCGATCATGATCTTACCAGATCCGAGAACGAAACGAAGCCCCCACCGAGGGTGAGGACCAGGCCCGGGTCCAGTGGGCCCATGCCTTAAGACGTCCCTAAAGGTGATGTCTCCCTTTGTTTAAACAACATCCTGATAATAAATTGAAAGTGAAATAAAGCGTTGGTTTTATTATAATTTCTGTTTATTTAGTGTCTTAAACTTCATCAGCGACCTCGGGTGCGATAACATAATAGGTTAAAATTAAAGCTAGAAAAATAATTTCAGTCGTGAAATGTTGGTACGTAAATAGCAATTGTAGTCTCGACAATTTTGAATATAAACATGCAAATGAGCATGAATTGTAATGTAAAGGTGCCGTTTGTCTTTATGTGGTATGGAGTTCCATTTTTGTTATCCTTGGTCAGTCAAATTAGCAGCAAGCTTGGATGTGAAATTGTATTTATCTTCCTACAATAATCCTAAACATGAATGATGTGAGATAGATATGGTAATTTCAGTGACCAAGACAACATGTTGACATTCTGTACTGTATATTGTATGACTGCAGCTATATGGGGACCAACTATTTTCTTTTGGACAATTCTCTCAAGAATATTATTCAAGAAAGTTGTATAACTGGCTCACCAGTCTGATGAACAAATATACTGTTAAGGGGCTTGAGACAAGAGTTCTCCTACTGTCGTAAAAATTGTTCTCCAGATGATTATTCCTAGTACAAGTATAGTATTCTAAGTATTCACCTGGTCTCCTTCTATATAATCAACATGTAACCATTAATGAAACCAAGACAAAAATGACTGCCTTTTGTGAACTCAACAGATCTCCACTCCTTCTTCCAATGACTCGAAGCTACTTCAAGCAATCAATTTATTACACCTCGTTGTGACACTCTAGTGCCATCAAAAGTTAGAATTTCTGCTGCAGGTGCAGAACGATACGCCGCAAACATGCGCGCTCCCTCTGAATAGTACCACTGAACAACCGGGCCTTGATACAATTCTTTTCTGAAACCATTGTTGTCAACAATCCTGCACAGTGGATTAATTCATGTCAATTATAACTGAAATATCATGAAAAGAAAATTTGCGATCGTGTAGACAAACTCAATAAATTTCCTCATTTGTGTTTTGTGTGTGATTCTGAGTTACTTCATGACATCCATTCTAAAAGATAAATAATTCGCACGAAGTTTAACGTGATTTTCATATTCACAATGGCGCATAAAATGATACTCAAATTCATCAGGTGTGAAGATGTTTTAACAATTATCCCTGTTATTGTAGCTGGAAGCCCCGCCCTAAAGAGCAGTGTTTCCTCAAAAGATTAAATTGTGTGATTTGCTTGATCAAACTGATGCTTATTCTAATTTACCTGCAGAATCTTTTCATTATTTATAGGAATAAAATGAGCTATTCTAATTTAATTTTTTGTGAATCGGGTTTTCTCAGAACTCAAGAAAATACGAGTGGTTAAATAGTGATTATATTTCATAAATTTCAAATTTTTTTGAGAAGTTAATTTTTTATAAAATTAATTTAAGCTGTATTTTGTTTCTTTAAATTATTTATTAGAAATACACATTCTTGAAAATCTTTTTCAAAAATATTGATAGTAGTAGATTTGTATCTAATAAAATTATAATGTTTGCAGACAGTATTATTATAATAAAGGGTGTTTTTTAAAATGAATATTGGAGTTTTAACGCTTTATAGTATTTATTAACTTATACATCGAATGAGAGACCAACTGAAACAGTTTTGTTTGCCGGCATGTGTGCGCATACGCGTGAAACGTATGTTAATCCCCCCCTTTCCCGCCGATCAGTTCGCTAGTAGAAAAATGATGACTAGTGAACAGAAAGCGTTTTGTGTTCCCCAATTTGCAAAGACAGAATCTGCCATTACTGTGCAACGAGTGTTCCGATGGACATCTCAGTCGATATGTGAATACTCATAATGCGCACATCTGAAGCTCAGAAAATCCTCTGATCCTGGTGCTAGAATCGCAACGAGACTCACAAAAATGGAATGTTTTTTGTGCCATATCTCGGTGGAAAGTGTATGGGCTTTTCATTTTCGGAGAACCAACTATAACTGGTTCTGCCTATCTTGATGCTCTCTACAACTATGGCTATTTCCTCAATTAAAAGAAAGTGAACGAGATAACTTTATTTGGCAGCAAGATGGTACACCGCCTCACAAGCATCTATCAGCACGCGATTGGTTGAACAATCACTGTACTCGACAACGGATTTTTCGCAAAGGACTTCACGATAAAACTTGTTTCGCATGACCTCCCCGGTCACCTAATCTTACGCCATGTCATTTTTATCTATCATTAAGGGTTGTGTGTAAATTCTTACGCTACCATCTGGCCTTTCAGACTTTAGACACAGGATTGAAGCAGCGGTTGCAAGAATTACCTCAGACACACTGAACAAAGTGTAGGATGAACTCGCCTATCGACTTGATGTGCGCAGTATGACGAATAGGACTCAGATTGAACATTTGTAAGCTTATGGGTAAGACTGTTTCACAGTTACTCTTTTATTTGATGTATGAATTGTACTTGTAAGTTATATGTAATAAATACTGTAAAGCGTTAAAACTCCGATATTCATTTAGAAACACCCGGTATAATAATTTTAAAAAAATATTAGCGTTCAAAATATATTCTCGGATTCTGTCAATTTATTTTAACAAAAAAAAAAAAAAAAAAAAAAAAAAACGCTACACTATAACGGTTATATATACTTCTTCATTTTCGTTTTTCTTGACTAATAATAAATATTTCTCTGTTCTAACAATTGCATAAGAACTACTCCATACATCACAAAACAGAACTTAAAATATCTCAAATAAAATCTCCCGGCGCATCCAATAGGCGCGGCGCGGCGCTTTCAAGCTTTAATGAACATTTCCTAAATCCACGCAGTTAGCTTACAGCGATTATTCTCAAATCAATTCTTTCTTTCCTCGCAAAACACACTACTTCCAAAGAAACAATCAAGAATATCTATTATATTCCAGTCAGTCTTACCGACGAAACAAAACTGTTTTTAGAAACATTATAAAGACACAGAAAAACAAAAAAAAACTTACATCTCGCGGAGAAATTTGTAAGATAAAATTCTGTATGACAGTAGCTTTTTGCAAGACACAAGAGAAAGCTCCGAGTTTTTACACCGAGGCAAAATATATCCATTTCGAACATCTTCCATTAATAGCAAATGGTGTTCTTCGGCGAATCCAATGTACCATATCCCCTGTGTATCCCACGCCTGACGTGTATCATCTGTTCTTGTCACACAACAACCAGTGCTTTCTTTTATTCTCTCTAGCGTATACATATCTATAAAGTTGTACATCACAGGATTCCCTTGATATCTTTTTAATTCTGCAACAGCAACGTGGAAGGAAGACTATGCTCTCTCCTTTTCTCTGGTTCTTTTTCTTTCTTTTAGAGCTTAATTTTTTTCTATCTCAAAAAATGTCCCAGGGTAGATCGAGTTTTGTACGCTTTCTTTCTCTACAAGTTAAGAAAGAAGAGTCATACACCAGACGTATTGTGCTAGTATTCAAAACCGAAACGAAAAAAAGAAAATATACGTTGCTTAAAAGATTTCTTTATGATATGTACTTTGACATAAATGGATTTCGGTTCGAAAACTAACTCTAGTTCTTTTTTTTTCTGTCAGCGACATGCGATTAGATAGTAATGAATGATAACAACGGGAATGTTTTGCATATAAGGAATAAAAATGATCAGTGTGCTTGAAATTTCGTAAAGAAAATACATTTTTCTCTGCTGTCTAAATACGAAGTTGTATTCCATTATATTCAAGAGATGTTTTTTTTTTCAATTATATATAAAAACTTTATGCTTTTAGATTCAAAATTTTAGTCTTTTAAATTCGAGGATTTGTTGTATTAAACTAACAGTTCTGTTATATTTTTGGTTATATTCCATTACATAGAATGTTTATTCTGCAAGCCTGTTTTAAAAAATTAAAAATTTTTATCAGACACAAACGTATAGTGCACAAACTTATATGCGTATTGATATTTCTTTGTAGAATTATACTAGTTAAGATATCCGAAAATTATTTTCTGAAACAATACTGAATTAAAGAAAAGTAATCTTGGAATAAATATAAAAATACGTTCTAAACATTCCTGTGGTACTTGCACTAAGCTTGTTTTCTAAGTACGACATTGAACTTAGCCATATTGATATACTTAGTTTATACCTAAGCCAATGGTTCTCAAACTTTCAATATGCGACCCAATATTCAATCCTAATTTTCATCGCCTCCCCCTCCATACAATAACAATATATTGAATTCGATAATACGATACTTCGATGCTAAAGCCACAAAATGACTAACCTTTTAATGGGCGCCGGCCATATATGAACATCTCCCTCAACCAGTGCGTAAATTCCCCGGACGTATATATTCGTCTTTCAAAAATACGATCTTTTCTGTTCACTATTACCCATAAATTTATTCCGAAGGCTTTGGAATGCGATAAAATGACTTTGACAGTATTTGCGAAAGATTAAAATACTTCAGAGGATTTTCCTATTTACTCCCTTCCCCATACACCAAATACACGTCCATACGTGCAAATCGGGGCATTGGGGAGCAAATCGAGTAACTTTTAATCGGCAATCAAGGAATTAATTATAAACCCTTTCAAATGGTCAAGATAAGAGTTAATTGTTGTACATGATTTTATATATGACAAGCCCGGGGGTCACTGGTAATTATTAAACTTGGTCTTAACTTAGTGTTGTTAAATTAGTTATAAAATACATTGTGTAGTACTGATACATTTATATCTGTATTATATCACTGTAAATGTTTTTTTTTATTGCTTTCAATAAATAAACACCTTTTTTAATAATCTTTTGATTTCGACTTTTCAAAATCCTCGCCCCTCCCCCAGCCTTGGGTTATTACGCCCCCTAGGGGGACGCACCCAACAGTTTGAGAAGCACTGACCTAAGCAGATTTTATGGGGCCTTTATCATGAGTACTATTTTTAATCGTTCCTAGAGCACTACATGCGTTTTTATTTAGTTATATAATAACAATTGAAAGAAAAGTTTAATTAAAAATAGTTTCTTCATAGATATTGCAGTAGAAAATGTTAAATTCTATCGAAAATGTTATTGTGGAACACTATAAAATGTTATTATACTGACTTATACTTTTTAAATTACTATTTAAAAAAACATTGAAGCTAAAGTAAATAATTGAAAATTTGTTTTTCATGAAAAAATATAAAAACGTAAGATAAAGAACGAAAGCTACTATCACAAGCATAGTTTCAGAATAAATTATTCCAATTTAATTTTGTGAACATATAAAGTAAAATAAATTAAATTAACCAACATTTATCCATAGAAAAATGAAACTCTTTTATTTGTACTATAATCATAACACATAAAACACACAATATTTGAATGTCTGTTGCAGATAAATATAACAAAAGCTTTGTTGTAAAATTAACAAATGCAGTTCGAAAGCAGGTGATAGCAGTTGGGTTCATAATGAGCATGGAGTTCCCCTTTAGCTCATATTTGATGTCCCCTCATTAAAATAATCTGCATTATTAGACATTTCAATGTCCAGATAGGATTGCATTCACGGCAGCTGCTGATAATTACAGTAATTACAAAGTTTCAATAATTTGCACAATACTCAATACTGATATCGACAATTCTATAAAAGGCTTATTGACTAATTGAATATGTGACACATATCCAAATTATGAACTTGTCCTTCTAATGCTAGAGGCCAACTGTGTAATAATTATTAGAACTTCATTGACTCTTACGTTTACATGAGAAACTACGGGAAGAAAAAAATGTCTTAGTTTTATTTCTATAGTATTTAGTCTATACAATATATATAGAGAGAGAGAGAGAAAGAGAAAAGTGGGATTTTCTGATGAAAAGATTAAACAGAATAACTTCTGACTTCATAAATTTTGAAGTAAACTTGTTTAAATTAATTAATTTAAAAGGATGAAAATCGATTATTTTAAAAGAAGGGAAAATGTTTAGATTTTCTATTTACATCACTATAGAATTATATCACTATATATTATTCATGTAAGGGTGAAAAATTATAAAGCATAAGTACAGAATAATTGTTTTTATTGTGGCTGGTAATATTGAATATGTCTGACACAAAAACTAATTTTGGGGGGAAAATGTCACTGAAAATCATAAATACATGTTACAGCTTCTCTCTTACAAATAGAGAGAAGAGAAATTATATTTTCTTAAAACTCTTGCAAAAGAATGCAAACTAATGTACAAACAAATACATTTTAGGAGATGATTTCTCCCATGTGGAAACAGAACCAAAATTTGAAGAACTTTTACAAAGAGAATAATATTCCTAAAATAATGTAGATTCAAATAATTATAAAGCATAGGTGGCTCGCGATTTTTCAGTTTTTTTAGATATTTGACTACGCTCTGAAACATGAATGAAAAAAGCGTAAAACTAAATATTTTATTAAAAAAAAAAATTGTAAAATTGTTTTAAAAATATTATTACGAGAAAAAAATATTTAAATGTAACACTTATTTTAAGCAAAAAATGAGGAAAGAATGACATATTTCCAAAACATCCTCTTTTCTTAACACCCTTTTTTAAGCTTCACTCTCTTTTTACCCACTTAAAAAGATCAGATTAATTCGAAATCTTGCTCATAATAATTAATAATTTAAAAATTTTGTTCCATTGTCCTGATCTGGCTCATCAGGATTAACGATTTCCCATTTCCAGAACCCATCTCGCATCTGGCGACTAATTTCAGATTCCATTTCTCGATTTGGCGACTAAAAGATTAAGTTACAACTTAATTCGATTAACTATAAAAAGGTTTTTTTTTTAGTTTTTTTAAACTATAATTTATTAAAAAGTGCTCTCATAATGATAATATTTTTTCTAAACATAACTAAGAAATTTGTAGAGAGTCGGAACTAGAATTTTTGAAATACACAATTTAAAAGTTGATTGATTTATTCATATTTTAATATATCAGACTAGAGTAACTAGACTACGTGTTTCATGACACGTTTTAACATGTTTTAAATGTTATGACATGTTTTAATGTATCAGACTAGAGACCAAAAACACTGGTTGCAATTTCAAATAATAGTATCTCGTAAAATGTGAATTTTACAAAAATCATAGTTAAATATAGGCAAATTAATAATGTTATGGATACATCTTTCATAAAAGGAGCATATTTTATAAATATGCCATTCCTACTTTTTTTTGTCAAAAAATTGCATTTAAATAATTTTTCTAATTCAATTCATGCCAAAAAAATTATTCATTTGTATATTTCTACCAAATGACGGTTCTGAAATTAATCAATTCCCTTAAATTGAGAAAAATTTCTTAAAAGGTAAAATTTGTACTCAAGCACAGCGGTTCTTAAGCTTTCGATCACCGCCACCCGCTTTTATTTGTCAGCCTGACATCGTGGGCCCCCTAGAATTTGAAAATATATGGTTGAGTGATTTAGAAGTTCCTCAATAATTCTGTGACATCGAATTAAGTTCTTAATTTTTGCACATGTGCTTCAAATATATTTTTTGAAAATATTACGTTGTAGTAAGGGCTATGTGCTCGTAGTTGCAAAAAAAAAATATTCTTGATCGAAATACATGTTCTAGAAGAGTTTTTTCATTGGGAGCAATTTAGTGATCTAGTCCAGAATGGAACATGTTAAAATTTTTCTACGAGACCTTTCAGAATCTGTAAAAGAGAGAAATCTTAACATTAAAAAGAGATCTTTCCGAACCCCAACATATCTGTAGACCACAGTTAAAGAACTACTGCCCTAACATGTCAAGTTATAACTTGATATATCTTTTTTTAAGTTAAATGATTGATTTCCAATTTTGAAAATGAACCGAAAGTAGATCTGCATCAATAATATTAAAAGATTCTAGAACTAATTATAAACAAGTAAAATATAAAACAAAATTAAGTCAATTTCTACATAGGTCAACAAAGAAAATTTTATTTTAGTTAATTAAATTTATTTTATGAATTAATGTTTGTGAAAAACAAGGTATCAAATCATTGGCATGGCCAAGTAATTTTAGCGCGTTTTTCACATGTTGTATTTTACAATAATGCAACTAATGAACTTTTTACTAACAGAAAGTAGTGTACTGTACCACTCCTCTAAATGTACTACTATTGAGCTGAAAAGAAATAATGACACAAATCTGTATCAGCACTATAAAAAAGCAAAACTAGCGAAAGTCAGGAAAATTTGTAGGAAAATTCGGGAAAACTATGGGAAAATTTAAATATGATTCGGCTCATCTAGGGCACAAATGCGACCCAATGCCGAAAACCCGAGGTCAATTGGTTGCTTATTGGCTGAGAAAAGGGTACGACAAAATATGGAACGAAGACGAAGACGAAATTTGCGTCCTAATAGCGCTTTTGTTCCACTACGTGAAAAACGCGCTAAAAATGTATTAACATCAAGTGCCCTCCACTACAAGTTTAAAAAGATATATTTGTAAAATCAAGAAGAAACTTTTTAGTAAATCTTACCGGAGCCATCTGTTGGGGCTAGTTCTAACTTCGACAAAAATAACGCAGAATAAATTTAAAATTAAAAAAAATCAAATTTAGTTAATGAATTAATATTTTAAAATACTATTTTTACATCAAGTGTCATCCACTATAAGTTTAAAAATATGTATTTGAACTTCAGTGGATGAATAAAAAGTATTTTATTAACGGTTGAAAATTTGAATAAGATATATATAAATTTTTTATAGAGAGAGAGTGAGCTAATAGAGAGTAGGAATTGAAAAAAAACAGGGAATATAGAACCCATAAATATTAGATAAATTACAATGTTTCATGTCTATACATCAAAACTACAATTCTCTTCTGAGTTCTTAATAGAAATTGATAAGAAATTATTTTTATTCTCCTTTAATCGAAACACCTATACCAGGTAATCAAGGTCATCAATAACAAAATCCATCTTTCTCATCCCCAAACCTTTCCAAGTAATTAATAATCCTGTTACCCAGTTGAATGAGATACAAACTCGTTCAATCCGCTTTGTATTTCATTTCACAAACCGGAGAAAAGTGAAGGTACCAAATCCATCGCAAGAAGACTTCCAGGAAGTTGTATAGATTAGGGAGCATTATGTACTTCTAAAAGATGCAATCAATCACGGTTCAAGTTCTTCTGCCATCAAAAACATCTGGCTTGAACTTTAGATTATCCCAGAGTTTTAAGACTAAGAGTTAAGAAATTAGACTTCGCACTGAGGAACCGGTGATATAAATAACGAATTAATTAGAAGGTTCTGATTACGAAGGTCTGCGATATTCATTCCTAAAAAGAGACGAAACCAAGTGAAAATGAAGATGTGTTAAGTGGTAGAATTCAGAATTTATGTTGTTTTGGTTGTTTTATAATTATTTTTTTGATTCGGGTCATTAACCTTTCAATCAGATAAATGAGTTTATTATACGAAAAAAATAGCTGTCATAAATCAAACTGGACTGTCAGAAGTATTTTAAAATGTTTTTCTTCATTTATTTCAAGGCTTCTTTACTAAAAAAAGATAAAAATATCAATTTTTTTTTTTTTTTTTTTTTTTTTTTGCTTTTTGGTTGGACATTTGGTTGAGAAACTTGGCTTTAAGTTTAAAATTAGATGTCAAATTAATTTTGAAGGTATTTGAAATTTTCTGAGTGATCTCAGTATCTAAACCTATGATTTTTTACAAACTTAAGTTTTTCTCAAACTTTCAAGCTAGTCGAATTGTTTTATGTTACCAATAGCTTTTTTTCTGTTTTTACAAAAATATTAATCTTGATATTTTTGTAAAAATTTTCATACGTGAGTTCTATAAAAGTTCGTATGGATTTAACTCTGACAGTTTTATCTTTAAAAAAAATGTCAAAGTTATTATTTTTAGAACTTTTATATTTTAAGCGGGAAGGTGGATAGCTAAAGAAGTAATTATTAAAATTCAACAAAGACATAGATTTTTAATTCGCCACTGATAAATCACTTGCAATAATTCAAAATAAATTTATAATGAAATATTTTGCAAAAATTTAAAAATTTCAAAACTTTTTACTTTCAAAATTTAAAATAATAGCTTGGGAAATTTATTTTTTAAAATAAATTTCATTACAGAGACTAAAATTATTTTTTAAAATTATTGACATCATTTTTTTACATTATTTTTAAAAAGGATTCCGTACAGCCTTAATTTGAAAAATCCACGAATAAATTCATTTTTTATACTCTGTTATACGTATTATAACACGCATTTAAATTTTACATTTTTCATTCTAGTTAATATTTTAAGTAACAAAATATGTTGAAAATGTTGAAATCTAACCTTTTACTAAAAGCATTTATATCACGTATGTTTATTCTAAGAGTTTTTAGTTCATTTCTGGTATATGGTACCAAAAATAATCAAATATTCAGACACAAGCATAATATTAGGCATAAAATCTGGTGAAAACACATCTCCTAGTTAACTTTAATACTTCATTATGGTTAAGATCATAACTATTTCCTGAGAACGATAATAAAATTAGGAAGAAACCGCAACTTTAATTGTTTGTTCTCTAATGCTCATATGACACCTACAAATGAAATATGACTTATAAAACACAATTAGCAAGTCAATAGTTCACGCGTAACGCTTATTAACCGAAAATAATGATCAACATTCCTAATTAGAGGGCAAAGGAGAATGATATAAGAACCATTAGTATGAGATGTGGTTACACATAATCACCAAAATATAAATTTGTATAATAAGCTTGTATATCAGTAACAATATTACTGATGAATGATAATTCTTACTTCAAAATTATATTTTCTAATTTAATCTTTTCTTTTGGCATTTGAATAAAGCACGCGGGAGGTGAATTGATTTTAGATACACATAAATCTTTTTTTTTTTAATTTCTAGTTACATACTTAGTTATTTTTATATCGATAAGTTGGGGTTAGGGAAGCATAAGATTTCTAATGGTGGTATATTACTCTGTTTATTTTAGCAGTAAATTAAGATTGGTTTACTTCCATTAATACACTGCAATTACTGCTTAAATAATTTTACTCTATTAGGAAAATAATTAATCTTAAAATAAAATTATGTTATTTTTCTTTCTTTTCACATGCAAAAGAAAAGAAAAACGTTCTTTAAATTCCATTGTATAATTAATCTTTTACAGATAAAGCTTGTATATGTGCGTAAAATATAAAAATCTATAATTTATAAATAAAGAGTTCCATTTTTCTATTAAAAAAAGAATATCCAATCCAAACAATAAAAACAATGGCATCAAAAAAAAAAAGAAGTATGTTTGTTTCCTCCACATGTTAATCCGGAAAAGATTGTAAGTTGATTTTAAGAAGTTTTAAAATAAGCGACTTAATTTCGTTATTTTGTTACATTTAGTTTATTGCCACATTGACTTAAATTAAGTAATAGGTTTCTTGTAACATTTTAATTAAAAATAATCACATTAGTAACCTAAATTTTTTATTAAACAGTAAATTGCAAGAAACTATCGCATTAAGTTTTATTAATTTATGCGCTTTGATGTATAACTTTAATTATTGATAAATTACAATAAAACACTAGAAGCAGAAATGAGCTATTTTGAATATTTAACATTTCAAGTGGTCTTTTTAGGAAGAAAAAAAAAGCATCTTAAATAACTTACAATTAAAAATTAAAAAATACACAAGAACGATGGAAACGACAATTTTAAAGTCAATACCTTTTTAACAAATTCCAAAAAGGATACTAAAATCAATAATGCAAACTTTCACGAAATATTTCTTTTTTCTTTTCCTTTCTGCTTTTAATTTTTAATAGTAAAGCATCAATGTTTAAGACATTTTATTTGAACTAACACTTAAGTGGATACATGCGATGAAGTTACAGAGTTTTAGAAAATCACAAAGCATTTTAACAACTTCTTATTTTAGAGCATTTTTCATCCATTTAAAACATTTCCTTTTAGGGCTTTAGATCAATAACAAAAACAACTAAAAATATTTTTTCATTTGATCTACACTCTCAATCTCACAAATAAATAACACTCCATAAAGGGGGGGGGGACACAGCAAAGAACTGTCTAATAATAATTTAACGCACTAATTCCGATCACTCCAAATCCTTCTAAAATTTATTACGAAATTAAACTTCAATGGAACCATCAACAACAATCTGTTCAAACCACACCAGAGGTATTCTGAATGAACGCCAAAAAAAAAAAAAATCACCGCTGGCGACAGTAGACAAATGAAATTGCAAAGGATATTGGATCCGATACTTCTTTCAGCACTTCCTATACATGTCATTTGTTCAGGGACTCCGGTACTCACTGAGGAAACGCAACCACCAATTCTTAAACATAAAAGAACTGGAAAAGGAACAAAAAAGGGGGAATGCAGAGGGACGGAACAACACTTAAGATTTAAATTGCTACGAAAACAGCAACGTATAAAAAAAGTGGGGATCGCTTGGAAAGAAACCGTTTTATGCTTTTTTACAGCCCGTGAGATTTAAAGAGGAAACTCAATAGTATTATCCCCCTGTGAAAGCTAAGGTGGAAAAGGATATAGAGACTAGAACACCCCCTCCACCTCACTGTGTCGTCCCCAAGTGCTCATCCTGGGAGTGTGGAGGAAGATGAAGCAAAATATATACCACTGTAACTTGAATATAAACTGTGTGGGTTTTATCTTTAAGAAACGATTCGCTGAGAAATGACGGTTTTTATTTTGTTTTATGTCCCGGCTCTGTGCGGGAGTGGAGGGCATAAATATTGGGGCTTAAATGTGTTTACGGAAAATATATAGAATGGTGTTCGGATAGATTCTCAACAGATGGGAATGTTCACTGTAAACTGCTTTAGGTATTCTCTGATATTGTGTTCTTCCATCAATGGGATTTCGGTTTTTCAGATTGAAAGCTTAATTTCCATTTTAGGAGAAGGGGTTTTAAACTATTCTGTTTGTATTCAATACGATTTCAATGCGTGTAGTCACGGTGGATTGAATGACTGTGAATGAACATCGAAACAGCTAGAGGACTGTTCACGGCAGATCTCGTAATTTTTCCCATGACCAATTGGTGAAGACGGCAACTGAGTTGGCATCTCATTCTCCAAATATGAAGACTTTGCTTTCATAGATTTAATCGAGATTTTTCAGAAATTAAATGGATTTCTATTGACATTAGGACTTGAATAAGGTCTATCATAAGTTCACGACCTTAACTCTTCGAAGTTTTAGACATGGTACAGAGGACGATGATAACACAACTTCAGGTAAGTTATTTTATGAAATGTTATACGAGGCTGTAAATTAAATAGTGGCAACTTAACCCAGATACTCGCAGAAGAGCGGTTATGTGTAAATAGGTTATGATAGCGGTGAGGTGGAGTTTTTTTACCCAATGGGCTGCGGATTGGTATTTTTACCACTGCAGACCTAGTACATCCCCCAGAGCTGGTATCACTGTTTAGTGCGGCGCCGTATAGGCAGATACCAATCACCGCAGGTAATTTTGACGCCCAGTTTCCTCCACAGAGGAAGGCACCTGAGCTCTGACGATACGAACTTGTACCAGGATTTAATTTTGCCTAGAGCGCCCAAGCCAAACAAACACTCTAGGGAGCGTTTACATGCCGTATAATCATACGAAATGGCCACTGACGATTTTCCGCATCACGAAAATCCACCGACTTGGTCCGGTTTCGAACCCACAACCTTAGGTGCAGAAGGCCAGCGACAAACCAACCATGCCACCCAGCCGGCGGTGGAGTTGTTGATGTGTAGATTGCAAAAAAAAAAACTATCTAGTAAGAAGGGTAGTTGTGTGGCGTTAAAGTGAAGAGTGGGGGTTTCATTTCCATCGCCATAAAGCATATTTTTAAACGGTGATCAGCGGCCGTGGCTCAAAATCAAGGTTACCCGTGGCGAAAAGGCAACATAGTTATCGAGTATTACTTGAAGTCTGGGGCAAAAATGCATTCCCGTATAGGATGGTTGCACGATGGGTTGAAGCGTTTCGTTCGGGTCGGAGTGAGATAGCGGATTTGTAATGACAGGTCGGCCCTCTATTCCTCAAGCTCAGGTTGATACCTTGAATGGTCTCCTTCCAATAGACCGCCAATGGACTGTCCTGCAGGATCATCACATAGCATAAGCTATCCAACAGTAGGTCACTCCGTCGCTGACATCATTATTAAACACCTTACCAATGGTTTCCTGACATTAGGCAAGAGATTGTAAGCTTTGCTGGTGATTACTTAGAGGAAATGTAACGCAAATGTACTTGTAAGTTCATTAAAAGTTGAGTTATACCTATATTGCCATTACTTAATTTACAGCTCTCGTATACAGTTATTCCAATACTGACGTAGTTCGCATAAAATACATAGCTACATTTGTTCTTATAAACCATGAATAACATTAAATGTATATTTTTAATAATCACTATCACAGCTTGAGTGATGACAGGATGTAAGATTCGATCCCTTTCTGTTACGTCATGTCATAATTTTATTCTTTTCCACGGGCTCATTGGAAGTAGGAGCCTTCATACATTGTTCGATTTGATAGGATTTTAATTTACATCAAACTGTATGGTACACATGCAAGTTATTGGCGGTGAATCCAGTCATCCTGAACCTCGATCAAGTGACGGAAACGAGGCTAGTCGTTCAAGTCGACACTCCCTCACTCCTCAAGTTCATTGCGCCAAATTTTATTTAAATATTCAAGACAGAACTGCAACTTCTATTTTACATTTATAAATTTGTATTATAAGTATGCAAGAATAGATTCAATATCTTTCACCTGGAGAATGAACTATAGGAAAGGTTGATTAAATTGAGGCATCATGTAAGAAACATCGCAATTTCTGTGATTACAGGGATTTAAATTAAATTTGGTCCGCACTCTGAAGCAACCCGAGGCCTAATGACGACGTACTTCATAATTTCGAACCATCGTTAAATAACGAGGATTTCACTCTGAATACAGATTTCCACACAAAACCTAAGGTAGGACTTTGAACCTCGAAAGATTTTGTTTGCATCAGCCCATCTACATGGCAGGTCTTCAGTGATACTAGGATTCAAACTCGTGACTCTACAACGTCAACTACCAGTTTGTGACCATGATCATTCGACTATCACGATTACATTACAGTCTATAGGGCCGTGGGTAGCCTAGTGGTTAGAGCATCGGACCCCAGACCGGAAGGCCTGGGTTTGATGCCCGATGCCACCAAATACCCGCCGAGTACAAATCGGAGAACGTGCTCGTTAAATCTGTGGGTCCGAACGGTGTCGCCATCTATCGTGTTGCGTGAGCAAAATCGCACTGTCACCCTCTTGGGGGGCTCAAGGCTTAGGCTAACAACAGGCGTAAAAATTCTAGCCCTTAGCCGCGATGAATTTCATGGACCTTGATCTGATGTTACTGTCGATCAGGTGGCATAAGTAACAACAACACATTACAGTCTATAAAGTTTTTTTTTTTATATTGAGAACATTTATAAACCCCGTGCACTACACAATGTATCACATGGGGGCTTACAACACCAATGAAAGAAGGAAGGATTACAGCTGAAGCATCTGTACCTTCTCCGGGATTTGAACCTTGGCCCTACGGCATCGCAGTTAGCGTCACTAACCGCTATGCGGGATGGGTGGCAGTCTGTAAAGTTGAAAGTAAAAAATTGACTGATTCTATATTTAAATTTACCTTACATCTATTTTTCACTAAATTCCATTCTGTATGTTCTGTCTATTTCACAAATTTAAATATTCTTATAAATATCACTCACATTAACCTTACACACAAGCAGAAATGCGTTTTGTGGAAGGTTTGCAGATTTTGTAGATGTTGTGTAGATTTTGAAAAAGGTAATTTTAATGGCATAGTAATATTAGAAATCATACTCACCCCTGGAAGTGCTGATATTGAGTGGGGAAGGGGAAATATTAACACAGTCAAGAATGCCCGTGCAACGCCGGGCCCATGCAGCTGTATTTCTGTATTTCTAAATTCTTTCTTTTGGTATTTTTTTAATTCAGAGATACGTTAAAAATATGGTATACGTTTCAAAATAAAGGAATTTTTTTTTCTTACGGACTGCATATTAGCTACTAAATGACATATTACCAACCACACCAAATTCTGATGCTTGAACTCATTTTAATTCCAGCTCTCGTCAGATACTAAGTACTGCCGCAGTTTAATTTTGTTGAGAGTACCAGAGCGAAATTGGTACTCAAGGGATCTTTTATGGCATTATCTCATATGGCATACGTGCCTACTATTTTCGCATCCAAAACATCTATCTCCAGCCTATCGAACCCGCAACCTTAGGCTTAAGAATCGAGCACGCTACCACCAAGTCGACAATAAAGGAAAGTGGAATTCTTAATCCAAATTTCTATGAGTATCCGTCGGACGTCGCCAGTTTTGAGAGAACCAATCAAATGAAATTCTCAAGGAGTCGGAGTCCTTTAATATCTGTAGAATTTCGAGGAATGTTTAAGTGAAACAAAAATAACTTTATTTTTTAAAAAAAAATCTCTCTTGATTATGGAATTAGGTTTTTAGATGACATTATCTTTAATAATCTTCTAATCTATTCCACACAGCAGTGTTAACAGTGGAGGTTTTCAAACATTATTAACTATTGACTTCTGTTGATTTACCAATTTTTTTTCCTTTTAAGTAATTTGAATAAAGAAAGGAAGCAGTTAATTGTTTTAAAAGTTGAATTAGCCCAGCATTTTTCAAGTCTTCCGATCGATTTCGGGAATTGGTTATTTTAATTTAAACTTTTCTTGCTCTTTCAGAATTTTTTAAGACTCAAATGAACATCCCGTTTAATTCGAAAGAAAAAAAAAATCGTTGAGATTACACTTGGAATTAAAAAAAAACTTACGAGTCAATTTTTTTAAAAAAAATAGTAATTAGCAAACATTCCTTTGGAAGCTTGTTATTACAAAAGCACACACACAGTTTTCTTTAGACTTTATTAAGAAAATAAGTAAGGATGCTTTAGTTTCTAATAAGAAAGGTAGTTATTATTCTAAGGTAAGATTTTCTGACGGTATTCGCAAAAAAATGATAGTTATTTTCATTACCAGCAATGAGTTTCTGAATGGTGTTGTTTTCATAATAATTATTTTTAGATCCCATTTTCGCTGCACAAATTTTAAGTTCGAATTCAAATTTTCATATTTTTATGTGGATTTCTTCCAAATGGAATTTAAAATATTGCTTTTTGCTTACAAAATTTTTCAATGTGCATAGTTATTTACAGAATATATAGTGTTTAGGTTGTAAATTAAAATTTTTTTATTATTATTTTTTTGTGTGTGTTTGCTAACATTTACTGTGTATGTATGTATCTCTCTCTCTCTCTCTGTTTTTTTTTTGCAAGAGAGCATATATATATATATGTCTGTGTGTATATTCTTAAGTATTTGTGTGTATGTGTATGCTTTTTATGCATTTGTATTTTGAAAATCTTATTCTGATCACACATTTGCTTCCAAACCTTCCCCATTGTATAATTTTAATTACTGAATGTCTCTGTTTTTGCATGTGAGCAATCTTGTATTTTGTTCTGTGTTTATTGTATTTGCATCCCGTCTTGTTTCTTTTTACCTTTCGATTTCCCATTTGTACTTGTATCCCTGTACTTAAAACTTCCTACCACTATTGATTGAGTATTGACTTACGTTTGTAAGCCTTGTGTTATACTTGTTGGCACACAAGGAGTCTACCTAGAGTCTCAAAAAAAATTAGTCAATTTCAACGGTGGACGCGTTCTTCGTTTGAAAATTACCAGAATATACTCTAAACAAAACCCATTAAATTCTACATTTTGGTATATTTACCTCAATTATGATGCACAATTGCAAAGTACTGTTGTTTAAGTTAAATAGGAATAATGCTAATTTTTTCGCAATTATAAATAATATTAATGTTTTAATGACTTAATATAAAACATAACAACAAGTAACACACATAATACTAGGTATTAATACATATATAAACACTTCTTACACAAATATACTTTAATAAAATAAATGGAAACAGTTTAATTGCTAGTATGAAATGAGTATCAACGAAACCTTAGTACTAAACCCGAAAGCAGGTTAAATCAAGCAGTATATATATATAAAAGCATTTGAAATTATGAATTGATTATAACATAATTCATAATATTCTATCAAAGACATAAACTGGGAGAAAAAATCTTAGAAATTATTCAACTAAGAATAAATAAATATAAGTATTTACGATAATTGCCAGACGATTTTTTAACATTCTTTTGCTTACCTTTTAGAATTATATAATTTTCTAAATTTAATATGAAATTCCGTTGTGTATGCACATTGATATATGAAAAGTTAAACAGTTTGGAATGAATTAAAATTAACGTTCACAAAATTATTGCATTTTTAATTCACAAAGTTATTCGTCATCATTTTTTCATGCGTTACAAAATTATCAAAGAATTTTATATAATCTTCATAGTAATTTAACGTTAAAGATTTATGTGTCCTTAATATTAGGGAACATACATTAAATTCTATGATGAAAACAAGACTCTGTACCAAATTTGAAATAAATCAGTTTTCTAAAAAATAGGACTATTCTATTTAGAACATTTAATTAAAACACAGTTATCTTCCTATTGGAACAAAAACCATAACAAAAAATATTTAATTCTCCCTTTCAGAAAATTAAATACCGACAACAATTTTCAAGAAAGGAATTATTATTAAACTGTCTCTCTCATCTGAGAAAAATAAAAAAACTTCGCGATTTAAGATATAGCATTTCATTTTATCTCTGAAATTTGAGAATAATTGCAACAATTAAACCAACGTGGGACATAGAAAGAAAATAGGAATTTGTAAATAAATAATTCTTCTCTTTTGACGTGTAAAATCTACAGTAAAAGTCATTAAAAATTACTAAAAACGGAAAATATTTCTAATGAAAAGCCGCCATCATTATTTCATTGTCTTATTACTTTAAATTCTGGAATTCTTTGTTGGAAAATTTTGTTTAATTTTTTAATCCACCTAAATGAAATAATTTGCATACATTCACGTAATTAAATTAATTGACTTTTTGAAACTCAAAAGGATTATATTTCCTTTGGAGAGGTTATATTACATTTCACAATAATTGAAATGAATGTATTAACTTAAAGACTTTTCCATTTTTTGAATTAGTGGATTTCTGAATGAAAGTTTATATTTAATATTCTTTAATCTTATTTAATTAGATGACAAATTTGTTGAATTTTGTATGAATATTATTGACACTATTTAATTAAATATGATAGTGCAATTTAGATTTAAAAAATGCTTCTTCCAAGCATAATTTTTTTTTTTTTAAAATTCTAACTTACTGTTATTATTTGTAATCGAGTATCACTGTCAGTATACATCAATATAACATATTTTTTGATAATTCATAAATCTAAGATAATTTTTAAAAATCCTATTTGAGCCATATATTTTCAAACATTTTTCAAAACTCATACAAATATGCTTTGAAATGCAAACTTTTAATTTATTTTTTTAAATTTCAACTTATTATTTGGACCTTAAAACACATTAGAAGGTCTATCCTTTCATACTCGGTCTGTCCTCCGTCTAGCCAAAGTGACCGTGGTAGCCTAGTGGTCAAGGTAACGGACTCGTGGCCAGCGTGTCATGAGTTCGAGCTTAATACCACTGAAGTCCCCTGGGTAAGAGAGCGATCCACCTTAAATATGTCGGGAGCTCAAACGTCTTCCCGTTGCTGTAGTGTGGTTGTTAGGAGAGGGGTATCAGCTCATGTGTCGTCCTCGTCAATTGACCATGGTTCAAAATTACGGAGTCCATCGCCAAAAGCCCTCAAATAGCTGAACTGTGCGACGTTAATATTCTCTCACTCACCCACTCTATCTAGCCAAACTGGCACTTTATGCTAGAACAACTCCTCAACAAAGGTGAACGTCACTACCGAAAATTAAATAAATAGTCAGCGAGATAGCTAATATAGTTGACTAGAGAAGATTATGGATACTAAGATCTTGTGAACGGATATTGCCACACTAGTTCGTGCCAAAGCTACATTCTCGTGTACACATTTAAAATTCAAAATTACGAAAGTTTTTGAATTGTCAAATCCGAGGGGTTTCATCATGTTCGAATAAGTACAAAATTAATTCTTACCCATTAATTTATCTGCATATAGAGCAGGCATCTCTGTAAAGTTCGACTTAATAAATACTAATTGTTGCAATTTCGTGCAATAAATTTTAATTGCTTCGTTCCTTTCGAGTTTGATACTATGTCTTCTCTACCTCTTTTTCTCTTGAATTCTCCAGTGAATCTTCTCTTCAACCAACATGTGAGGAGGAGGTAGGTACGGTAATACATTTAAACTAATACTGAGTTCCGCTTATAAAATGAATTCATGAGATATAGAATAAACGTAGAGATAAATTTTCAACTCTTCGATTGCAGTTGTTTTAAGTTTAAAATAATAAATGATTTTTGAAAAAAATGTACAGATTATTAAAGTTTAAGCAAATTTTACATACATTGTCAGGAAAAGTTCACTCAAAATAAATTTATCTGCCCTAAATACTGTCTTTTATTCTTATGAGTCATATTTTCTGAAAAGGAAAGGCAAAAAAATATTCATATTTTTCCCAATATGTTAAGAGGTTTCTATGACAATATTACAATCTGCCTCGGAACACGCATACTTAGAACTAAGTTGTTAAATAATTAAACATTAAAAAAAACAGAAAGTATATAAACATTTAAAACAACAACGCCATTTACACGTTACATTCCTTTATTATTCTTTTGTACACGAAACACAACTGTCGCCACTCCCAACAATACTTAATAATTTTTATCAGAATAAGAATAAGAGAGAGAGAATAATATTTATTATGAGAAATAAATAAAATATGCAAGATGACGTCACTGTTTTGGGATTACTTCATATTCGCGGTTTTCAAGCGTGCAAGTGTAACATGGTGTGAATAGTAGTAGCATATATATGTAGATTATTTTCTCATGGAAAAAGCAGTATTAAACCAAAATTGGTTTATTAATTTTTCACACCTATTGATCGCAGTACAGAGCGTCACATACATTTACAAACACCTAAAAAACATTAAAAATTTTAAAGCTATATCTTCCGAAATTCTATTTCAAACTTCACACCCAACATCTCGTTTTTGTTTCTCTTCTCTCCTTCTCAATGTTGCCATTCAACACTAACTGTATTCAGCGTTTCTGATGCGCCCACTCCCCAAAAGGGCTAGTCCTCAGTCCTTTACACAAGATATATAAATTTAACATTTGTTCAAGTTTATTTTACGCTGAAAGTAGCATGATAATTATAGGAAATCTCAAAAATGTTTAACAAATATAGAAATGTATAGAAATTTGCTGTTTTGTAATCTATATTCCATATTTAAAAATTTTACCATTTAATAAGATGATTATTTATAATACTACTTAATTAATATTCAAATAATGCAATTGCAAAAAATCATTTAACGATTTTTTTTTTATCATTACCTAAAGTTACATTAAAATATTGTTGAAAGTTCTACTTGCATGGACGTTGTCTACACAATCCTTTTAGAATACAGTAATTAAGCCTAATCCAAAAATCTAGAATATTTTTTATGCATCTTCTTTATTCCTACCTTTAGTCTTCATGCCTGAAGGAGTTATTTACGTTTCAGTCGACCCCAAGAATATGCAAATCTTCTTTTAATATTCAGAAGGTGGTCTTTGGCATTATTATTGGAATAAACATAATTAATATTCAACTTGCACTAAGAAAAGCTTCTAAAGCACGCAAAGATACAGATTAATTCACCTTAATGCCTTTAATGAAGATTTTTCGGTTTGCGTTTAGGGGGAAATATTAATTAAAATGTAAATTCTACCTCACTGTATTATTATTTATGCTCTTTTTTTTTATCTCTTTCCCATTTTGTTGGAAGGAAACAGTTTTTGTGTACAAAATTTGCACTCCATTTGTGCATTAAATAAATCTTAATCTCGCATATTTTTCAGGAAGCTCGGAAACTGTGCTGAATGTTCAATTAACGAATTAAATCCGTTTATTAGTCGTTTAACTGTTTGGACGCTTTCATGGTTGTAAGTTAATGTAAATTAGGTATTTGGTAAAGACTCCACGCATTTGGGCATGCATAAATCTTTCCGCCCAAGCAAAAGAAAGGTCAGAATAATTCATAAAGAAATTGAAAGTGTTTATTTTTGTATTTTATTGTATGCTTGGAACACAGTACAAAATGGATCTTCAATTTAGTTATTCACAATTAATGTTTTATTTCCTTGTCATTCAGGGTCTTTTAAAAAATGCATCCCATTTTTAAACAATTAATGTTTTCTCAGTTATAAATTTACTCTTAAATTGATATGTTCGCACATATTAAACTTCAAAATATTTATTAAATAAATGGGTATACATTTTTTAAGGTATCCGACTACCCTAAAATTGTGAATTTTGCCAAAAATTGACAGATTTTTTTATGATTTTATTTTATTGACTATCTTAGTAGCCTTATAAAAATACCAAGTTTAATATTTTCCGTTCACTAGAACAAAAATTGCAAGTGTTTTAGTAAAAGCAGATGCCTTTACTTTAAGCAAGATGTCATACTTTAAAACGCGTTTTACTCGAAATGCATTTTTTTTAAAAAAAAGTTCAAACGGGGACAGCGATTGCTAAAAAAGTTTTGAAAGTAATTAACTGAAATTTTTTGTGTATATTCTGTATAGTAATGGAAGTGTTTTAACTTTCGGATTTACCAATCACTGTTTTATTACAAAATTTACAGTCCCTTATGCGAATATAATCACTGCTTTTTTTAAGCAATTTCATATAATAACTAAGATAAAGTGCTCTAGTTTTCGTAAAAATTAAAATATCTCTTATCCTGAAGGTCATTTAAAAAATGAATAACATAAAAACACATCAGTATTGAAAAATTAAAATTTGCTTGTAAACTTTTTGTACAAAATGGGCTCCGTTTATGTTATGTTTTGTAAATTTTTACCCATTTTTTTCCGTTTTAGTAATAATTATTTCTTTTTTCTCTTCTTAATTTTAGCATATTTTTCTTAAAATGTATTAAACAATTCTAAAAATCACAAAAAAATTCATATCTCCATTTTTTAAAAAAAAGTTGTCTTAAGTGATCGGATACCTTAATATTCATTCATTTTGTAGTTAATTCCATAAATTGAAAGTTTAAATCAAAATTTAGACTTATATGAAGTAGTGTAGAAATATTTTTAAACTTAAAAATTAGAAAAAAGAATTTCAAAAACAGTGAAAATTTGAGAAAATGAATAACCAAAATTTATTAAAAAAATATGAGAAGTACATTTATTAGAATATAATTTTGGCTGCAATAGACAAAAATTATCTTAATTTTTTTTCTAGTTTTCGATCTGTATATTAAAAAATAGTACGGATATTACGTCAGAATTAATAATTATTTTTCACACAGAAATTTTTTTAAAAAAAATGACTGCTTAAAATTTCTCATTAAACTAGCAAAACTTTTTATTTCTTGCAATGATGATTAATAAGCAAAATATTTGTTCTTTGCTTAAAAAAAAGGCTTTAAAAAATTAAGAGACTCATAGTTAAGTTTCTTATAGACATTTTTTTTTGTCGCTAAATTTAAAAGTTATTCATAATTTTGACACGAACAAGGAAAAAAAATAGTGATAGATTACATTTTTAATTCTTCTTGATTAAGTCTTGTACGCAAACGAGCCTTAAAGAATCATATTTAATTATATACTTGAGCACAAAGAATGCTGCAAAAAAAGATGATGAAAATTAAGGAACTTATAATGAAATTGCAAATAAACTGAAGGGAAAAAACATAAATATTTCCATTTCTAGAAAATAGAATATCCTTTCTTAAATTTTAATAATTGTTTTTCTGAAAATATCTGCTTTTGGGGAAATGTTTATATTTATATATGATGCGAAATGAGAGACCTGTATAGTGCCAAACTCCAGATGTTTTAAGCCCTTTTCTATTTTTACTAATTTTTTTGAATTTATTGTTAATTATTTTTGAATATAGAGCTTAAATACTTTGCTACGTAACTCTGAATATCACAGGTTTATGAACTTGTTAATCTAGTGAAGTAAATACAATTGTAGAAAATAACGAACAAAACAGAATAAACTACATCTTCTTTACGTAATATATGAAATTCGACGGAATGAAGTATGAAGTAATATCTGGTTCAAATAAAATGTAGAACTAACATCCAATATGATGATTTTCTTGTTCGATAACGATTTCATTCTGGCAAACCTATTTTTGTTAATGTGTAAAGTACTAATTTTTTTATAACCCTTAAGGCAGTATGGTGACTATTTTCAAAGTAGCCGAAAAGTATAAGGTGAATTTCAATTAAAATAAAACACATAACACATGCCGCATTTGGCGATCTTTTATTTTCGGTAACGATTTCATTCTAGAAAAAACTATTTTCAATGCTTACGATACTGATTTGTAAAAAATATCATCAACTTATTTTAAAATAGTTACTGTGACTAACATAGAACCTCTAGTTATGTGTGCCATTGGAACAACAATTGTCGTCTCTAGGGCAAAAGCCTGATTAGCAATGCTAAAAACAAGGAATGGCTCCCTAATGAAGTAAAATATGTCTCACTGGTTTGCTGTACCGATATTTCTGCGTCGTTCGATGAACGAATCTTTTTTAAAACCGAATTATCTTCGTACACTAACAAGGGCATACAACATCCAGAGTATCTTAGGCAGCTTGATTTGGAGGTCATTCATAAAATCCGTGAGATGATTTACAGATCTATACTGACGATGGCATGATGAAGGCGCTATCTCCAGTAGTGGAATTTTCATCAAAAGGGGAAATGGTATTAGAATCAGTATGAGAAACCCTGACTACAGCTCAGTTTTTCAGGCAGAACTTTTAGCTGTTGAGCTTAAAATTGTGCATTATTGTGAGTGTCAATACAGTGATTTGGACATTGAGTGATAGCCGGAGCTCTAATCAGCATCTGTCTGAATGGTGATAGAACGGCAACATTATCCAACTTTTAAATTGTTTGAGTGCCGATATTAAGTTATTTTTCCAGTGGGTTCCGTCGCATGTGTATGTCTACAGGAATAAGATTGCAGATAACCTGGCCCGAGAGGGCATCCATAAAGACTCTACGCATGATGGTTTTCTTATTTTTTCAGAAATTGCTTCCAGGGTCAAACAATATATTAGTTCCTCTTGGAGGCAGGCCCACCGTACATGATCTTGCTTTGATTGAGACAAGCAGTAGGCGAGATGAAACGATTCTTGCTAGGCTTCGCAGTGGACATACTCGAGCTCAATGGCATGTAGCGAGTCTTAAAGTTTGCCCTCCTTATCCGAATTGCAATATGACCCAATCCACTCCTGCCTGCATCTTGGCTTGTATTGGTTGCCATAAGAGCTGCGGCCTGATACAGTTCTTCATTGTTTAAAAACGCACGGGTTCATGGACTTGAAAAAGATGTTTCTGCCGATCAAGTAGGGTAGGACACATCAATAACTTATTTTTAAATTTGCCAAGATCGACACCTTGTAGATTTTTTTTTATTTTAACCAGCTTTTTTGTTAATGTCTGATATTAATAATTTAAATTAATTCTTATATTAAATGTATGTTTCGTTTAAATGGAGCGTTATTGAAAGAAGAAAAATAAGTATTAAATTAGAAGCATTATTTATTATTTTCTTCTGCATCAAGCATCAGAAACATCTACATTGTCTTTTATAATTCCATTTCTTATTCTATGAATTATGAACCATCCTTATACGCAAAGTCATTTCAGAAAGGAAATGTTAGAAATCGAATGTTTTGGTTTCTTTCATTAATGTTTAATCGATGAGATACTTATAACTAATGATTAAACAGCTTCCCGGAAATTTTCCCTAATGATTAGAAATATTTCTATCAATTCAGAGTGAACACAATTTCTCCGGATATTGTGCTAGGAATGGGAGAGAAACGGAAGAAGGTCCACATGTGTGTTAATAAATTAATACAGAAAATAACATAAATAACAAATGTATATTGGACTCCTCATTTCCTTCTAAGAATTATTCAACTTTAAATTATACTGAAGTATTCAGACATAAATATAATTATTGAACATCACATTAAAATATACTAAATATTTGCGTTTAAGTTGCAGGAACAAATAAATTGAGAAAATGGTGGTTCAGAAATACCGGAAATGTGTAAGAAGGAATGAAGACATTTTGCAGAAACTACTTTTAGAAATAGGCATTAATGTCTATTAATATGTAATTCGTTAATAGTTTTTAATGGTTATTCAGAATTAGCATCTCACTTAATTCTGTCATCAACAAACATAATTTTTTTTCTATTTGTATCCTATTCCTTAAAACTATGCGATGTCAACCTTAAAAATAAATGTAGGTAGCTGTCGACAAATTGTGTGTGTGTAGAACCTCTCTTCTCATATTACAAAGACCACACATTAAAATGTTACCTCTTGATTCTAATTTCCAAAAATATTTAGAGTCACATTCCAATTTAACAAGCATTATTTTTCATTTAACATGAGCAGCTGTTTGATACAATCTGGACGCAAATCCTCGTCTCAAAACACACACACACATACATACATACACATACATACATACATACATACATACATACATACATATATACATGACTACGCAACTTAAAAACTAAAGCTACGTGAGCCACAACGGTATTTGAATAAAAAATTAATAATAACACTTCTTACAAGTGTTCTCAGCTGTTACTTGGTTACTTGAATACTATTATTGAGTAATTTGTTAACTGTATAAGAAAATATTCCACGAACAGATATACTACGTAGCAAAGTACTAAAAATATTTTAAGGACTTATTTAAATATTTAAGGATGTGATTTAGTGAATAAAGTGATTATCATGAGTATTTGATGACTAATGTGTATAAAATAATCACTATAGTTACTTCACCTACTTAGTACAATTTTACAGTAAGAATAGCTGAACTGACAAATTAAGTAACTATACTTTCTAATTTAAAGCTGAATGAGAAAGAGAAAATTTAGTGGTCCAGGTAGGCGAGATATTAGTTAAAAAGCAAGATACAATATATTTGATAATGATCCAAAAACATTATGAAGGAAATATTGCACACTTGTTTGTGTAAGACTTATTATGTTACAAAAGAAAGAATATACATAATTTCCAAATCTATATGAACAACTACAGTAAGGAATGCTCCATAATGTATGAAATATATGAATAACGAGTATTGACATTAAATATAAAGATTGAAATTAGTTTTTGATATAAAAGCAAAAGAATGCAGTTAAACTTCTTTAAATATTAATAAAATAAAAAATATGCAGATAATAACTTCAAAACAAACATGGTCGTATGAAGAGTACACAAATACCCTCGTTTTCAATTATTTACGTACGTTTATTTGGGAATCTAAATAATTTCACTAATTTCTGAAAAAATATCAAATCTTTCATCTTTTACACCATTTCCTTTCAAAGGCAGTTTTATTTTATTCCAATATTGTTTAAAATAACCATGCATAAAATTATACAAAATCCTCCATTCTACATAAATCAAAATCTCGTAAAGCATGCAAAGTTTCGTCCTTGAATTTTCTTTTAATATTATATTAACAGTCAATATAAAATTAGAAACACCTGCTTACGTAGAAGAAAATAAAAATAAAAAAACTAGCAGAGAGAATACAAAAAAGGATATTCGTCAATAATGGATAAGTCAAAATTGGAGGGATACATAATCATGCATAGATAATTAACTATATATATATGTTTAGCATTAATAATAGATAGTTTATTTTCATTTGTATACATTAATGTACAATAAAGTATCAATATATACTTGTATAGTGTTTAATGGTTATTGCATCCTATTGATTATGACTCTTTATAAGTGTCCTACTGTTATCCTCAAATTTATTTTTCCAGGGAAAAATAATTTAAAAAAGTAATTTAGTATATTCTGTGAAATAAATAACAATACTAAATAAAAAGAACATGTGATTTAATGAATGAAAAAAACGAGAAATAGATATTTTCTACGGAGATTTCCACCACTTCCATTTGCTGCAAAGTATCCAATATCTAATATTGCTCGTCAAGTAAGTAAATACTTTATCATGAATAGCGTTCATTAAGTTTTCTATAAAGTGAAAGAAAAGCATTTCTCAGGACGAAGTGTTAACGGTGACACTTTCAGATAATAAATTGAGAGTTTGGATGAAATATAGATGCATCATCATCATTACGAAGTGATTTATTAATGACCTAATGATTAAGTTGATGATATTCCGTTATAGAATTCTGATCAGCAGCAGTTTGCTGTTTTAACCTTTTGTGTAGCGTGTCTTTCAAAGAATAATGATGGGGGCACTTGGTAAGGAGATTCCGAGCTTAATTAATTTGTAAACAAATAGGAAATATAAATAAAAACATATTTCCTAATAAGATTTTGGTCCTCACATCAATTCCCTTTTTCCTTTCTTTTTTTAGATTTGATAATGTTTATTCAAAAAAGTAATCAACGCAACGTATATATATATGGATATATTTACATAGAAGATATAAATTATACATATAAGCAATAAAGATATTTATTTAACTTATAAAAATTATTTACAAATAAGTGCTAATTCTTTACATGTACGTCTGACTACTTTGAAAATAAATTATGAAAAGTTTGAAAAAAAACCCACAATATATTTATTTTTGATAAATATTATAACAAACAAATATTAAATGATTTTCTTAGCTATTGTATCTACATTATAACTCACATCATAATACCAAGAAAAAATTCCGAATTCATTTTTGAATATCTAGTTACCATGATAATCATTGCATGATATTTATAGAATAATAGAAGATATTTAAGAAAAATGACCTTTGTAGTTTTGAAGCAAATGATAAGAATTTTTAATTTCTTAGCAATTTAGTAATATTTTCGAATTGTGCCGAAAGAAATAATTATTTGAATTACGAGTTCCAAAGTAAGACTCCATATTTATAAATTTGATTTTAATTTAAGGCAAATACGAAAGTTCGATTTTTTTTAAAATTTGAACTATACATTCACGATAATTCATTTTAGCTAATTGGGCGAGTGCACATTTATTTCTCTCGTTTGAAGCTATATTGATCATTATTTTTACTAAAGATATTTTGGTGGATAAACAGTATAGTTGTGTAAAATCGTTATTGATTTCATTAACTCTGTAACTGTAATTTTGTATTTATAGTTGAATTATGTAATGGATAAGGGGAATAGATTAAAACATACTTTATCCATTTTAGTTTGGGAACTAATTTGATATCAGTTCTCTACAAAATTTTCGCCAAATATTAATAAAATTTAGCCAAGTTAGGATTATTACAATATGATAATATTAGGCTGGTCTCCTAAAGTTTATCTCTTGCGTGATATATTTAACATGCCGACGAATTAGCGTATTGATATCAAATTAGTTCCTAAGTTTTTTTTAATTATTCACAAAATATACATGAAATCAAAAGCAGAAAGAAAAGTGAAGTACTTTTTTGGAACTGATCTGCTATATTTTTCATGAAAGCACATTTAAAAATACATTGATATGATAATTATATAAAAATATTTGTAGTAAGAATCAGCCTCTGTTTTTTAATGATATATTTCTTTCATAATGCTTTATATTTTACAAAGCTTCCCGTTTTATAAGAACTAATTAAAATAGTATATTTAAGAAATGATAGTTTCAGTGTTTTTCTTAGTATGCTTTTTAAAAATAAATACTGCGAAACGTAAAATTAAAAAAAAAAACAATTATCAAGTTTCTGTCTATTTGCGAATTCAGAAAACTTGAACAGAAATATTAATAACCCCATCTTCATTAATAACAGCCATCAATTTTAAATCAATAATGCGAATTTTTATTTTCATGCAGTTGTTAAGATAAATATTTTAAATATATTAAAACATTATTTATTGAAATCGTAAATAAATTTTAATCTGTCAAACGAAAACGACTGCATAACTAATCCAACATTCGAATCCCGCTCCTAACAAAAACTTTTACATTAAACTTTCCATTCGAGGCTCATCCAATTTTCAAATCAATTTTTATTTGAAAACCTACAATTTAACTAAAAAAAAAAAAAAACGACGCAGAAACTTATGCTTAACATGACGGTTTTATGACTACTGCGTTATTAATTTTATATGCAATTCCAACCAAAAATTATTCCAAAGCTACATCAGATAAATAATTATGTTTACAAAATAAAGAAAAAAACTGGGGGAAACAGAGATGCACCCGAATAGGAAAATTAATTACCCTCAAATAAGCCTCGAGATATTTTTACTTTGTGTTGCATCGCTGACGTAATACCGATCCTGGTAATTAATTCCATACCTTTGAGAGGATTTTTCCTAAATGGGAAATGTCCAATACGATCCGAGTTCATGGGCATTAACTTAAATGATATCTGGTTGGAATAATGTAGAAAAATGTCCTTTATTTCACGAATACATCATTGGGATGATAAAAATGAGTTGAGATGTATACTTTTATTGTCCCGACGAAACGTAATTTCCGAAATTGAAGCTATATATTTATGTCTTCATCATTCCGAGCTAAGTTGAATTTTATTCCCTGTTGCTTTTTTTCCCTTCCGAAGCCATTGAGCAATTTTGGAAGGGGGAGAGACAGTTTTTCAAATTGTAGAAAGTCGAATTGGATATAACCGTTACTTTATACTGAAAGGGATATAAAACAATTGTTGGTTGCGCAAAGGTTCTCTAATGATTTATACTTATATCCCAGAGACGGTGCATTTTGTTCTGTGCTTCAAGTAGTGTATTGAGCCGTTGTAACTTGGTTCGTAGTTGAGAATAATCCAGCGATTTGTTATTTATCTTTTTTATTCCAAGAACATAAACTTTAGAATAATTTGTTTTTATAATATTGTTTATTTACTTATCTTCGTATAGATTTTACCATAACATCATTTCATGTTCTTGAAGAGCTCTTGATCGGTAATTTGGTACATGAATACAACAAAGGTTTACTCGATCGAACATGAAAATTCGATATGTTTTACTTTTCAAAGAATATATGTCTTGTAGAAAAATGGTTGTTATTAGATTAGAGCTCAACAGGATCTCCGTATAGAATATGTAGACTTGCCTATAGGTAGCACGTAATATACAGACATGAAAGCAAAACTATTTATAGATTTGTTGCGCATAGGTAGTGTGTATTATAGACTTGTTGTACATAAGTGCATTTGTACAATTATGTTCACTTTTTATCGGTGTTGGTCAATCTGAATTGATCCACAAATGTTATATTAAAAACAGGGGGATTTAGTTCAATTAATAAATTTAATAATATTTAGCTTGTGACGGATCTATACGGGCTTATACTAATTCCTTCCTTATCCCTTTCAATCAAAATATTTATTTCAACCAACCTTCATCGGGAAACCAAACGTGATTTATGTAAATGAAAAATGTTATATAAATTCGGTTTTCGCGAATTGAAGAGAGCTAAGTAAGAGGAAGTGAGAAATCAAGTGAGGTGATTTAAAGTAAAGTGAAGAGAGCGAACTGTCGACACGTAGTTGTTGACGAGTTAAGCGAGGGATGCGCTTGATGTACGCAAAGAGGAGTGGATAGAGAAGCGGATTAAAAGTATTGAAATTCACTATTACGGAACGTGGAGTCATCGGCAACTCATCCAACAATTGCTAGTGTCTGAAGTTCGTCACGAAGGAACCGCAGCAGTAAAATATAAGGTTAGTGACTTTGATTGAGTAAATCAGATTATTAGTGTGAGGCGTAGTTGTAATTGTGCGCGTTTAAGCTGTCCTAGATTCAGTTGAAATTCTGTGTTATTATCCACGCGTAGTTATATCCACCTCTGCACTCTACCTTAATTATACATCTTAATTAGTATTGTGTTGTGTCTGTTATTAAATATTGATAAGAATCAATAAATCAGTTTGAATTGGAATAATGTCTTCCGATCATTTAGTTCCTCCAACACATCTAGCCGGGTTTTCAGATAGACAAGAAGGTATTAATGTAAGGGGTGGCTACAGATCACCACAAGCTGATACAATGTTATTTTAGTATAATATAGCTTTAAACTATTGCATAGTGAAATATGTCTTATAGGTTGTGCATTAATTATTATAACTGCAAATGAGATAAAAATGTAAATGTAATATAAATTTAGCTTAATTATAACATTATTTAATCGATCGTAGATAATAAATTTTAATTAAAACATAAATAATTTCTGTAAAAAAATTGTATTTTTCAATACAAAATCTTTGAAAAAACAGAAGATATCGTGAATTATTTGATAATTTATTATAATCAATTAGATTTATGAAAAATTACAAATTCTCATTTTTTGTTGCTTTTAAATTTTCTTCTCAATGACTTGTATATAGAAAAAATCTAATTTTCAAAACTTATCAAAATTGAAATGCAATTCAAACACTTATAAATATTTGTTTTTTTCTTCTCCCAAATAAGCCAAACATTACCTTTCAAAATTAGCTAGAGAGACGTTTGTAAAATTCATAAATAAATATGATTTAAACATGCATTTTATTTATGATCAAAACAGGAAGAACGCACAAAATTACTTTTACATAAAAATTATGATTTTTTTTATAAATAACCATATTTTTTAATTTCGTAAATTTTATTTTATGTATAAAACTTTTAAAGTGGTTTTTCAACACAGCATTTGAAATAAATTAATAATTTTACTTGATTTCATTATTTGAATTACATTCATTATTGCAGATTCCACAATTAAAATGCAGCGTTAACTGAGTAAAGTTATAATTTTAGTAAATAATACACTTTGTATAAATTATTTACTGCCTTTATAAATATAACTAAACAAATATAAAATTTTGACACATCTTTTACGAAGCTTAATTAACTTTATTAACATTCAAAGCAAAGTATATTTTAAATAGTTCTAATATATTATTTTCTTTAGAAAATGAAAGTAATTACATATTTTCAAAGAATTTATTTTACTTCTGAGATGAATACAAAATTTTCCTGGAGGTATTTACCGTGAAAACACTGAAATAAAGCAAGTCTAGTTACTTCCAGAAGAAAGCAATTGAATATTTTAAAAACAAATTAAAAATAAAAGAAACGCATATATATAAATATGTATACCACATATCTTTAAGGAAAACTATCTGAAATACTTCCGAAATTGCTTTTGACTTTTAAGAAAATGAATCTTATCGACTTCAATACAGATCTTTTAGGGAGAAAAAAATTTAACTATAAAACACACAATTTTGATATTTATTTTATTTTTTGTGTACTTACATTCATACTTCCTCAGCTCGTAATTTCAATTCGCTTTGCATATTCCAAGTATATAATACGTTTTTCTTCTTCAAAACCCATCTAACATTTTTAAAAATCGAAATGAAGATAGATATATGATGAAAATAAAATCTTTTGATATACGGGCAAATTGTATGCGTACTATAAGCGTTTTTAAAAATGTTTTTCAATTACTTTGAAGGCAGAATGTAATTTTGTTTAAAGTTCAAATAAATTTTCCAGGTAATATAAAAAATAAAAAAATGGAAAATTATGAACATTTTAAAAAAATTCTTAAAGCATTGGAGATTTAAAAATTGAACTATACTATTTTAAAAGCTCAAGTTTTAGTTAACTAAGCAGCTTAGCTCTCTTTTATATTAATTATAGCTTAGACTTTTTGACCATTTAAGAAGTATATCGTGTTAGTATATCATACTGTTGGACTTGACTTGTTTCTCTAATGAAAAGTATTGTGGCTAAGAAAACATTTTTACGCTCAGAAAGAATACACTTTCAAATATACTGTAAGAATGAAAATTATCTTGGCAAAATATTTGGTCGCCAACTGTTACTTTTTCGTCAAATTTAACGGCAGAATAGATGAACGGGGAAAAATCTAGAATGGTCTTGGAAAAGTATTTGACAAGAAAAACTTTAGAAGTTCCTGGAAGATTCTTTCTAGCCTCAATATAGACGTTGCATGAAAAGCAACATGAGAGTCAAACATTTGACAGCGACTCTGTGTTTCATTTGTTTTATGGGAGATTGTAATTACAGATGTGAATTGCTGTGCTTAATATTTGCGTGAATTTTTAAATGTGTGTGCTATTTTTTTTCTGAAAGTCTACTACAAATACTAGAGTGTTCTAGAATAAATAAGGATTAACTTTGAAAGAATTTCACTGCTGATTGCATAGACCTTTTCAGTATTTAACATATTTTCAGATACTAAAATAGAAATAATACACTATATACTGTAATGTTTCCAAAATAATCACGTGTAAAAAATATATTTTAATATATTTTGTATAATTTTGGTATAAAGTAGTTAAAGTTATATTCTTACATGCGACTAATTACTTAAAAGTTAAGTAAAAAAAAAAAAAAAACGACCGTTTTTTTCATTGAAAAATTCCTCCCTAGAAAGCAGAGTGCGCAATTTCCAGGGTATTTTAATGATTTTTTTTCTTTTATAATTACTGCGTGATAAAAACTAAATAGTTAAAGTTATTAAATTAAAGCGTTTAGAGTAATGGCAGTGAGTTAATGGTTTTTATTGGTTGAATCCGATAAAATAGCAAGAGTTAAATAGCATATTAAATCATTTAATTGAGTAAATAATTATAACTAATATAATCGAAACGTAAGTGAATCTTAAATATTTATGGGACTTAATACCTTTTTAATATAATTATCACACATATATATTTATATATACCCATTTATTTCAAACAGAACAGTTTTTATGAGGATTATATAAATGACGAACATCTTGAAAATTAATGTCTTTTAATACGAAAAATTATATTAAGTTTTCCTTTATAAAAAAATATTTATGAATATTTTAATACGTTCGAATTAAATATAAATGATTAAAACCACATATACAATAAAAAAGGCCAAAATGTTAATTTAAGGATTTGATTTATTATCTTTTATATAAGTTATATTTTTATTGGATGAAATAATTATGCAAGGATTTTTTGAATGATTTGAAACAAATGCGTGCTTTAAAAATCATTTAAAAAAACTTTTTTTCTTGAAATATCCTTCATTAAACTTATACGTTAACATTAAAAAATTTTTCGGCTTTTGAAAGTTTTGATGCGAATTGATATATTTTCACGAATCGTGTTTTTCTATTAAAAATGAGTATGTTGAAATATTATCCACAGTAACATTAAATTGTATGATAGGAATATATTGTATAGCAAGCATACTACGTATGCGCAGTATTATTTAATTACGTTTAAAATATGTTAACAATCTATTATTAAACTCTATAATCAATGCTCATCTTGTGTTTTCTTGGTCTAGTTTTTGTGGATGTGGAAGCTTAGTGGTCATGGTCACGAACTCGTGGCCATTGAGTTATGAGTTTGAGCGCTAGTGACCAGGAAGACCCGCTGTTGTAGAGAAGCTGATGAACGTTTAATCTGTCGTGGTACAATGTCCTCCTGTTGGCATCTTGTGGTAGTTTGAAGAAGAGGATCCAGCTCAGGTTTTGTCCTCGTCACTTGACTATGGTTCGGGACTACGAGGTCTGTTGTCAATAGCTCCGTATTGTTTTAGAATGTGTCGTTAATAAACATTCCCGTACTGGTCAGCTTTTTAATTTCATAGTAATATACGTGTTCCACTATTGTAAACATTTTCAATATCGTTTTATCTTATTAGAGTGCTTGATATTGCAATGAAGTAACTTTGCATAATGGAACACATAATTTGTGAAAACAATAAATTGCGTTTTACTACGTTCCAAAATTATTTTTGTTGTAGATCGTGTTTTTCCCTCTTCTATGCATTATAACAAACTAAATTTAATGAAGTAAATAACATATATGATATCTTTTTAAGCAGTGTGTGCCAACAACGTTTTTAAACAATGTATTCTTAGCCAACAAAATCTTATTCTCTGCATTTGAGCTCTTAATGGAAGACAATGCAATATATTTGTGGAAAAAAATGAAACGTAATAAACGTATATTTATAAAAAGAAAATGACCAATTAGAAGCTGTGTCTAGTAAACGTTCCATATTCTCGAGCATTGCGATAAATATTAATGCATTTTAAAACTTAAACGAATGTTTTTTTGCAAAAAAATCGCGTAAACCTAAGCACAATCGAAAAATTATTTAATTCATATTTTATTTTTGCAAAACTTTTTATGGCAGAAGAGATTATCACGAATTATTATAAATTATTGAGAAAACTATTAGATTTTTTAAGGACAAAATGATCTAAAGTATTCGTTCTCATAACATCAAGGCTTATACACGATTAGTAAATTGTACAAGGGGAAATAGAAAGTGTAGGGAACAACGAGAGTGCTAGACATTTTCTTATAGGTGAATGAATGCTTATTATCATCGTACTTAAGGCAACACGAGGCATATTGACGGACTTCGTAATTTAGAGCTACAGTCAAGTGACAGGGACGACACCTGAGCTGGCCCCTCACTCTCCAAACTTCCACAACACGCCAAATTGAGGATTTTGACCTTCGAAAGTCTATGAGCCGCGAATCGACAACGCCGTGCACGAGTCCATGACTAGGACCAATAGTTTACCGCGGCCACGCATTTCTTTTTAGAAAGCAATTGAAAAGCTTTTCTTCGATAGGTTAGAGATAGCATGCAGTAAAAAAAGTCGAAGACACTCAAAAGAAAAACCCTAGAGTCAAAAAATACGTAGAGATTGATATATCCAATTTTTAACGTCAATTATTATGTCATAAATTCGTTGTGTTCGAAAAAAGTAGTAATTTTTATTTTGTACGACGGGATCATTGCTTAACAACCTCCTAAAAATGTTTTACAGAGTGCTCTAATCAATAACCTCTCCTCATGTAATGTGTACCTTATACTAGAGAGTGAAGTCAAGATCCAAAAACTATGGATACAAATTTCAGTCGATTTTAAAGCTACTATATTTTGCTGGAATAAGCAGAAAAAGGTACATCTTGATATAATGCTGTTGCCAATTTCAATGCTGCATAGAAGAGGAACACAGAATGAACCAATAGTCTTACCCCGATTATAAAAATCCACTACAAAATAACTTTTTAGTATAATAATGTAGCTTTTGTCAGTTTCAGAAGTTATAGACAGGTCAGTTTAAGAAGGGTTTTTTTTTTCGCGTGTGCATTACATGGCGCGATTGCTCCTTCAAGAATGACTCAGGAAAACATTTGTAAGGTAGACATCATCCTTTTTTTGACGAAATGGCTTCGATTTCAATAGACAACCCTATGAGTGTTTTGGTTTCATGAAACAAAATTGCCCATTAATACTCAACGAAAATTCCGACATCATTATGGAAAGCAAACCTTCTAGGTCAGCGTTTCTCAAACTGTGGGGGGCGTGATAACTCTACAAGGCGGGCGCGAGCATATTGAAAAGTCGAAAACAAAAGATTATTTAAACGAAAATTATTAATTTACTGAAAGTAAACAAACAAAATAGATTCTAACATAATAAAAATATAAAATACACATTTGCACTCATATAATGCAATTATAAATGTATCAGTACTGCACAGTGTATTTTATAATTAATTTAACAATAGTAAGTTAAGAACAAGTTTAATAATTACCAATGACCCTATGTACATGTCATATACTATAAAATTTTTACAAAAATTAACACTTATTTTAATAATTTTTACGGTTCACAATTAATCCCGAAACTGCCGATTAAAAGTTACGGAATTCGTTTTCCACGTAGGCGAGCGTATGTAATGTATTGGAGGAGGATGAAAGGGAATAAATTAATAAAACCTTCTTCTGAAATTAGTAAATCCTTAGCAAACGCTGCCAATGTTCTTTTATTACATTTATTACCTTCGGAATAATTTAATGGATAACAGTGCACAGAGAAGATCGTAGTTCGGAAAGACGTATAAATACGTCCGGGGCAATTAGCGCTTTGGCTGAGTGAGACGTTTATATGTGCCGGTGACACTTAAGAGGTTAAAGTCGTATTGTTGCTTCTGCGTCAAGGTATAGTGTTACTGAATTCAATATATTGTTAGAGTATATAGGGGGTGGGATGAAAATTATGATTGAATAGTGGGTCAAAAGTGTTGAAAGTTTGAGAAGCACTGTCCTAGGTATAAAATCAATAAAACGATGGTATGAAGTGTTTAAAGAAACAAACAGCGTTACAAGGAAATTCCAATAAGTAGCAGGCCTGATGTGAGTGAAGCAACTGTTGAGAAAGTTCAGCAATCACTTCAATGGAGTCCTACAAAATTAACTTGTAAAGCATCACGTAAATTTCAAATGTCGCAAAAAGAAAAGAAAAACATTGTTACGAATTCATTAATGAAGCTTAAGTTGCATGCTTATAAAGTGACGACATGTTAAAGAACACTTGGTGCAACCGGAAACTGATTTGACATTCTCTGAACTGCCAAGAGAGACACACATTTAAATTTATAAATAAATGTTCTTATAAAAAATTTATTTTTGTCCTTGCAGTATATCCAAACAAACATATGTTTAATCATCATAATTTGAGCACAATAAATATTTATAATCATGTTCAAGACTTTGGGTTCGCCCTGCACATCTTCTTTTCCCCATCCAATATAGATTTATCACAAAAAAAAAAAAAGAGGATTGGTTTCCTAAAAGATGTCTATTCTTATTTTTTATTTTAAAATTTAAAACTAAAATTTGAAATTTTCTCATTTTTTAAAATCAATTACTTAGATGATTATTTAAAAACACAATTAAAATTAATATTGAGCAACCTTAGACCACACCCATAAAATATAGGACGATTTCTCCTGCAACATAGTAAAATCTTGATTTAAATATATTTTCAAGATGTGTTTACATTCTTACACAAGGGCATGAAGCCCTAAAAATCCATCACTCACAGTAATCCTCTGTTACTTACTTTTTTCCGAGCAGGAAAATTATTAAAAGCGAAAAACACAAATTGATACACATCGCTCGAAAATGTTCCTGAGAGCATTTTCCCCGCACGAAGCGAAAAAATCTCATTTCGAAACGTAAAATCGAATAAAAAATTCGGTAGGTCCAAAAAATCATTTCCCCGTAACATCACAGGGAAATGCCCAACCTGGACCGAAAAACGAGGAAAAAAAATAAGGTGAAAAAAAAAGACTGAAGGAGATAAAACGTTGTTTCGCCTCGCACAGAAAACTTCCCGACGGTCGTAAGTCAGCCCAAGTCGTTTAGCGCGAAAAAGAAACATTTTCACTGTCCAAGAGAATCAATGAATCTTCTCCGGTTTTTCTGCTTCGACTCGGTTTTGATTCTTTTCTCCTTTTTCCTCTCCTTCTCTCTTTTTCCCTTTCTTTCACTTTCTTCATTCTCAATTTTTATCTCCTTTCGGGGTCATGTGACGAACGACCCAGGTTGCTCGCCCCCTTTAGGAACTGTTCAGTGTGGAACAGTTCTTGCAGCTGTTTGTTATTAGGAGGAACTGCTGGATGAAAATCGTGTTATGGATATAACAGTATGTCATGAGTGTTATCAGCTGTATGGAATTCTTCTCACTCTCTCTGTGCTACGATTGGGAGAGAAGTGAGTGTGTATATTTATATTGAAAAAAAAAGATATAGAGGAAATGTGGATGGATTGTTATAGGGAGGATGGAAAGTATCATTTAGTATCGGTAGAGGAGGGGAAGGAAGTTTAGAGACATAGGAGAAGGTCATTTATCATGAATGTCGGACTGCGCCCTTTTCGCAAGTGCACTTGGATGAAATATGCGTATACTAAAAGAAATATAATATTAGTCGACAGTGTGAACCAATTAATAAATATGTTGAATACAGTCAGACCTCAAATTAACGAAGTCGATTAATCCAGAAAAAAAGTTCGTTATATGGAAAATTTGTGAAACAGAGATTCCTGTTTTAATATAATTCAAAAACCATATAAAACAAATTTTAAATTCATAAACACTATATATTACTTAAAAAATAATTCTTCACATTTTTTTAAAAATTAGTATCTATTTATTTTATTAATCTTACCCATAAAAAAAAAGATGCATGGAAAACGAGGGTCCAGGAGCATACTGTATATTCAACTTTAGAAAATAACTTTATATAAATATTGAATGAATTTTTTAACGACACTTTCTGATCTTAAGCCCACAAGGGATTTTAAATGTACATTATTTTATAACCAGTAATTTTAAGCATGTACTAATAAATTAATAATTACATTAATGTGTCATTAAATTTAATTTTGAAAAACTGTTAGTTTTATTTAAGTTTTTTTTATTTGATAAATTAAAATCAATTCGTTGCTCTAGGTGAATTAAGCACGTGTAAAAACCAGTTCAAGGTCGTTGATTATCATGAAATGTGCTAAAATAGACAATAATTTGGATAATGTACTGAAATATTCTAAAAATAGGGAGGGTAAAAAATCGAACCGCAAGAGAAAAGTTCGTTAAATAGAAAATGCAGTTCACTAATTGGAGGTTATTTTATAAGGAAAATAGTAAAATGTTCCATCGCAAAAAAGAGAAATTCTTAAAATTGAGGATAATGGTATATTAAATTAAACTGTAATATTCTGCAAATTTAACGTTGATTTATTTAATTTAAATTATAATATTGCATCGACTTAAAAATTTAATTTTAATCATTATAAATATAAGTCACGACCACCTGTTTGGAATTTTTTATAAGATGGCGGAAAATTAATGTTAATTTACTTCATTACACCATACAAAGAAAACTTAGACTTAATTTATTTTAAAAATACAAATTTGAAAAAACACGAGTTGCTCTAGAACCTAGAAACATTGAAATATTTGACTAATTCTCATTGTATATCAAATATTAACAACTATTTTCAGTATATATATATATATATCTACGATAGTTTATATATTTTAAATATATTTTAACAATTTTAAAAGCGATAGCACTTTAAATAATCTTTAAAAGTGATAGGACTGATAGGAAGAATTGAAATTGATATCAATTGAAAAGCAATGAACAATTTATAAGAATTCTCTCTGCGATACATGAGAATATTCTTTGGTACTTAGATATTATATCAATCTCGTAAAATCAAAAGATATCGCCTATTCAAAAGATGTCGCCAAATGCAGTCTACCTTATTATTTTCGAGCATGCGCAGAAACGGTTTTCTACTATTAGCTACATATTGTGGCATATGGCGAAGACATTTTTGATTTGAAGGAATTGGTCGAGACGGCATAATACATAAGTACCTATTTCTTATGCCTTAGAATAAAGTTTATTAATAAATAGTAATAAAGATAATTTCTTTTCACAAATCAAATAATAAATTATTTAAATTTAAATTCACTTAAGGGGTTTACCCATCTAATGGGTTAAAAAAAAAATTTTAAATCCCCCCCCCCATAAATTACTTCTTGAACATGTCTAGAATATGGTAATAAAGTGATTTTTTAAAACTCGAAGTCGTTATAAAGAAGCAAGTGTTAGAAGAGCAGCTGTTCGGAGCGCTGAGTTGGCAATCGAAGGCTGGGCCTATTATGTACAGTCGGCTTGATAACATGGACCCTTCTATGCAAATATACGTTCATACAAGTTTGTAGAGATTTAAAAGGAAATATCTATAATTATTTAATATTTCGTCGAATTTGTTTTAGTCTTCGCCACCAGGCATGGTCGATTGAGGGTGAGCTAAGATTTTCATTGTTTTAATCGAAATTGAAACTTTAAACAAGTTTTTCTCAAAACTGAGTTTTTCACGCTTTCCTCCAACATATCTCAAGAACGGTTTGACAGATTTACTTCAAATTTATAGGGTAGACTCAGCCCATATATTCGCACTAAATGGGCTACAATCATTCAAAAATCTAAAATATTTCTATTTTTTTAAAAAAAAAACCATAATAAAACCTACGAAATTCGAAAATTTTTCTTCAGAGGTCTACCAAATATCCAATTTTTGATGTTTTCAATTGAGTATAGTTCATTCTGTGCATTTAAACTTATAGATTAAAATGCCCTTAAATTTTTTTTTATTTCAGATAAGTCAATCAACCGGAAATGTTGAGGAAGTGAGCGTCCATTTTATCGAGGCTGGTGTGTTCAGACCGCTATAACTCACGTTCTATTGGATATTTTTGGCTAAACATTTATATCATACTCTTAAAATACATATAAATAATTGATAAAAATCTTAAAGTTCCATCTTTTTACTGGCCGCCAAAAATATTCTCTAAAAAAGCTTAAAAAACAGGCCATTACAAGGGTGAACCCCTTAACAATTCGAATAAATGTTATGATTATATAAAGAATTACAAAGAGTCAGGAAATATAGAGATGCACATAAAGCTTTTTCAATCAATTTTCTTCCATAAACTCAGTGGCAATCTGAAGATCAAAACTAACATTAGTACAAGATATTAGGATCTCGGAAATATGACATTTCTAATAATGAGGAAATCGTTACAAGCTTATGATGAGCCACAACAACTCCCTAACTCGTGTCAGAAGGACACTTATCGGTTTGCTATATATAGACTATGACGTAATGGAGAGGGTTCCATACAGAGGCGAATCATTTTTCTCCATCTGCTTCTAACGGATCCTAATAAACCAAGTGGTATCCGAGTGTAAAAACTATTTGGATAAAGAAGCATATCCAAGTGTGAAAATCTTTTTATTTAACTAAAAGAAATTACGTCTCACGTACTTATTATTAATAATTGTAAACCTGAATGATATATATATATGTAATAAATAAAAAGTAATACTACTTGAGGACTAGCTGCTTGTAGAATTTATTCTAATTTGAAAGTGATACTTCTTGTAAGAAATTTTGTAAATATGAACTTTGTAAAAATATTCTCTTTATTAATTCATACTATTAGCCTCCCCCCTCTCTCTCTCTCTTTCTATATATATTTATATTTATCTTGCTCAAATTTCAATCCTTAGTAAAATATTTTCTATTCATCGAATAAAGTTCAAATAATTTTTTTAAACATGTAGTGGATGACACTTGATGAAAAACAGTTTTTTTTTCAAATATTAATTCATTAATTAAATTAAATTACATTAAATTACTGGTTTTCGACGCCTACTTAGATTCATCTCCATTGATGTAACAATGTAACTATTAAAGCAATGAAAAGAGTTGGCGTCGAAAACCGGTTTTTCAGCCTAACTACCCAAATCGGGTGTGTATCGGGGGTATCTCTCTCTCTCGCTCTCGTATATATATATTTATATATATAGAGAGAGGGGGACTAATAGTTGGAATTGAGAAAAGAGTATTATTTGTCTGTATTGTTGTAACAATACACACCCGATTTGGGTAGTTTGGCTGAAAAACCGGTTTTCGACGCCAACTATTTTCATTGTTACAACAATGGAGACGAATCTAAGTTGGCGTCGATAACTGGCAATTAGTTTAATTTATATATATATATATAGAGAGAGAGAGAGAGGGAGAGAACTAATAGTAGGAATTTAAATAACAAGTATATATATATATATACTTGTTAAAATTTTAAATCATTAATAAAATACTTTATATTCAACTATTCAAAGTAGAAATTAACTTTAAAATTTTTTTCTCTTATATTACTTGTTTTTCGTCTTATGTATTACTTTATATGATTTATTTCCTATGCTGGATTCATATCCTCTACAGCTGCACACACACACACCAAGTACATTTAATTTTACAATCAGTTTAATGAGACAAACCTACCCTATCATACTTTTCTTCAATTTTTATTGAATTCAGGAGTGAGATTATTAGTTGAAATTTTCATCACAGCCTGCAAATTAATATCAACCAACTTTCACAGTTTTCTAATGATAATATTCATGCTTGAAAAACTGCTAACAAATATAGAGAACACTATCTCTATTTGGTTTAATGACTGTTTCGTCGGGAAGGGTAAAAACACTTTGCACCCACATGTGGCACGCATGCTGCTATCTGTCCACTACTGCAACAATAACAAATATAGCACACAACACACCTCTATAAAACTATTATTCTTCTTTCTTTACATTACAAGTGCTAATTGAACTCGCTTTATCTTGAGAATTTTTCTCAAATTTAAATACTATTGCATACATCAAATTTAGATTGAACTTTCCCTATTAATTTTAAATAATATACTCAGATCCAAGATTACGCATAGATATCAAACAGAGTTTATAAATAACCGAATAGAGAAAATGCATCAGTTAAAATGGATATTACTGCAATACAACATAGCTCTGTATATAAAATTCCATTTACTTTAAAACTATTTCCCACCCAAATCCTCTTATAAGTTATGGAATAAATTTTTTTTGCTACATGCCCGGGATTTAATTTTTTTTGCTGTTCAAAACTGTTTTAAATTCAATCACGCGGAACAACAAACGAAGTGAAATTCTATTATATTTGAGATCTAAACCTACATAAAGCAGGTAAAAGGGGAAGAAAAAGACACAACAGATGCGAACAAGCAACCAAGTTAAGGGAACAAAAAAATCTTAAGCGAATTCCAAAACCTTCCTCTCGCGTATCACAGGCATTCCCTCAATTTATCTTCCAAATGGGAGTAAATAAAGCAATGTTGTGCAATTTCTTGCTTCCAGATTCTTTTTTAGGCATAGCAGAGGAGGAAAGAAGTTAAAAAAATAATGAGTAGGCCGCCACGATTTTCGTTTCCAATCTTGGTACAAACCAATAGATTACGAATTCTACCATCTGTCTTACCATAAGGAGATTTAGAAATCACTACGTGGAATGTGGAGTGAGATTGGCCGGGAAAAGTGGGGGAGGAGGGACTACGAGGGGAAAAAACGTCGGTAAATACTGTATTTGTAAAATAAGTTCATGTATGAGAAAAATCCAATATATTTCCAGACAATATTTTCTTATTTATAAAGATTGCTGCTGCAGTAGAAATAAGAGTTTTATGAAATTCTTCGTCGTTCTTGGTGCATTTGGTTTGCTCAAGAAGGTAGGTTTGCTTTTTTTTGGTAAATATCATACATTTATCTTTTGAAAATTAGTTTGGTTAGATTTTTTTGTTGCACTCAAGCTTCAGTTAGGATGTATGGCTTCTATTTACAGGAAAAATATTCGAGTGGAAATGTTGGATGTCTTTATAATTTTTTTAAGGAGAATTGTTAAGTATTTATGTTAACCAAAGAATAACGAAGAAAAATATTAAATAAGGGGCAAAAAGTGCTTAAAATATTCTACAAATTTGCTTCTATTTTAAAAATTAAAGCAAGTGTTTGATAAATCGTCCAATAGCTCTTATTTCACACAGCTTTGCTGTAGGGAGATTTGGAATTAATATAGAAAAATTCTTATTTAATACTCTCTCTCTCTCTGAAAGTTTACCAAGATTATTCGATCAAAAGTGGGCATTTTATTGCTATTTATTTCTTTATTTAAAACTCTATCATATGAATAATTACATCTAAGCTTTCATTAAACAATTCAGATTAACGTCACAAATATTTGAATGTTTTAAGTATCAAACTCAAACTCAGTGGCGCAACAGCCCATGAGAGGGCCTACTGTGCTCATCCCAGTACACGTGACTATTGGGCGATGAGGTGCATAAGCAAATGTCTCGATCAGGTAGTCAGTGTAAAGCGCGCGCGCGCGAGACCCCTAGTGTTTAAGTCCCCAAGCAAGCTTGGTATTCATTTATCGGCATATTGCAGTAGGGATGAAAGGCTCAGTCCACCTTGCCCAGCCCGGGAATAGAACCCGGACCTGTGGCGTGGATGCGCGAAACGTTACCACTCGACCAATGAGTTTAAGTATCAAAGATAACATTAAAATTATAAAATTTTTAAATGATAACGGTTTTTCTAGGATTCTTACGATTCGCCTCACACCAGACTCATGCAACAGGTGGTTGATAAGTTTTAAGTTCTTTTATCACATTATAATCAAACGGATATAAGGTGAGTGAGAAAGTGTTTATTAACGTCGTATTATAAAGCAGCACGAGGGCTATTGGCGACGGACCTCTTAATTCTGAACCATGGTCAAGCGACCAGAACGACATCTGAGCTGGCACACCCTATTCCATACCATGCCAATGAGAATACCTTAAGCCTCGATAGCTTTAACGTGTACAAGTACATGGTGGACTTTCAATGGAACTGGGGCTCGAACTCAGCACACCCCGACTTTGATCCCATGACCATGTCCACTACCTCTACATATAATAGGTATCTGGCGATATACTTTATAAAGGTTAAGCCATAATAAGATGACCTGAAGGACATATCTCATTACTTGTTTAAGCCATGCTCTGTTACAAATTTTCGGTGCTTGGACGTACAACAGCTTTTTAATTTAATTCTGCAGACTTTGACAGAATTGATGCTTAGCCTTAGATTTTAAAAAAATTATCCAAAAAAAAAAAAATTCAAATTATCTGCCACTTGGGAATGTTCTAGAAAAAATTTCCTTTAAACCTTGCAAAAAAGACGGAGTTCAAAAGATATTCGACTATATCTTTTCAAGTGTAAATAGATGAAGCTAAAGAAGCGTGTCTAGTGCAAGTGGAATTTTCTTGTGAAAATGAGAGATCTTGCCTGCGTAAATTGTCAGGTCGCCAACTGATTGCTAATGAAGGAGAATCTGTGAATTAAGGGATTTCGGATTTTCATTTACGACAAAATGACTGAAAAGATTGAACAATGTTATTGCATTAAATTTTGTGTAAACATTGGCCATACATAGGAACCACAAAAGAAAAAAAAAGATTTAAATATAAAGACATGCAGAATGCGACAGATCAGGCTCCGCGCTCTTTTTAAAGAAGTGTTTCAGGGGTGCTTTTGATAGAGGCAAAACTGTCGGGAAAAGTATGTGACATCAAAAGTTTACTTTATTGAAGGTTGATGAGAGATTTTTCGATCAGAATACGATTTTTTTTATGTGAATAAAAGTCGTATATTTCTTTAATCATCGCTAACATCACACTAGAAGTCATTTTAACTAAACTGTATCAAACTTGTTTTGCATATTATAAACAAATTTAAAAAAAAAAAAAACTTTCTACAGCCTCACAAAAAATAATGAGAGTCAAAGGTTAAAATTCATATATACTTCGTCGTATGTTCATAATTGTGAAACTTATTTAATCGTTTTCTTCGGCATTGACTAAGGAATTGAGTCTCAATATGAAATTGAATAACATTGCAGTAATAATATTGATAAAAAATCAAAATAGATTATTAAAATAACTAGTATGCAATACTTTACATACACCATAATATTGAGAAAAACTTTTTTCCAACTAAAGAAATACTAATTAATAAATAATTAATTCGAGTTAACATAATTAATACTCGACAACTGCTAGTTAAGCCTATTTGACAATATAGAATTCGTTATGGTGGCCAAACATTAATTTCAAAATTTCCATTTGCATGATAAATACAGTTAATCTCTACACCCCAACTTAACATAATATTACTTTCGGTCCCTTTAAAGACACGGTTACCTTTACTATTAATTAAATGTGTACACAAGGTACTTAAAATATTCAAGGAATTTACCGAATTATACACGATTACACGAATTGACTTAATGACGCTTACTTTAAAATTACTTAAGAGTACTTAGTATTAATTTCACTTTAACGTTTATTAACAGATCAAAGAAATTAAAACGAGTGTTTGGATATGGTTTCACTTTAATTCAAAACTTAATTACCTTTTAAATGGCACACAATTAACATCGTATAAACTTTCCGAACAGATTATAAAGTAAACTTGGTAAATAGACACGTTTCTATGGGCAAGTCCATACAGCGATATAAACCTCCCCTTTACGTCAATTCACATCCATGTCAAAAAGTTATTAAACGAAAAGGAAGCTATTTAATACTCGGGGTAGGACATTAAACGACTGAAATCTGCTCGTACCGAAAAGTTTAATACCTGGGACAATTAAGTAAATTAATGGTGCTATATACCGGCCTCATATTTTCTGTCGCAGCTGTCCACAACTCCCGTGGCATTTGGGGAAAGTGGTAGATGAGAACGGTTTAATGTTCACAAACATTTAGAGGGGATTTAGAAGTCATTAGATTTACTTTGATAGATGAAATGGATATTTTTGTTGAACACTTCTTAGAACGATTCAGAAATTAAAAACTCATTTGTAACTGAATTTAATGTATTTTTTTTTTTACTTCCGGGGAACATTATTTAAATTTTGGAGTGTCAGTGATATTAAAAGCCACTTTATGTGTGAGTGGTTCTTGATGATGGTAATGTTGTAACTAGTTTAAGAATTTTAGCAACTTTTTTTGCTGCTTCGGTTATTTGCAAGACTTTGTCTAGTTTTAAACTTAACTAACTATAATCAGAAATATGTGCTAAGAACTTTGTATAGTTTAAAATTATTTCATGTTTCTTTTTTCTATAACTGGGAAGTTATTTGAAGATGTTTCTATGTAATTAATTACATAGAAAAGATTAGAAAAATTCTCAACACTCTGGCGGATTCAATTATCTTACAGTGAATTGCTGCTCATTGTGGCATCGAGGAAATTAAAAGAGCCGATTTCCTGGCAAAGAAGGGAACGGCTGTTCTACAATCCACTAATAATCATGTGACTTTTAATTCTGAAAAACTCCTAATTAAATTAGAATTTAAGAGGAGGTTCGTCTTCCACTTATCAAATAAAGCTAATGGAAAGGTGTGGGAGTGTCTCACTAGTTCAAATTCAGTCATTCCAGATTTTCTTTGTCCTGTAGCCGTGGATTTATTTCATATTTTGACAGGGCAGGATTGTTTGGAGGCCCATCTTTTTAAAATTCGACTAAAGGACACTTCAGTCTGTACTCTGTGTGATTCTAGAGAGTCTATGGATAAGGACCATATAGACGAATACACTGCATTATTAATTTTTAGCTTTATTGTTCTCAAGTATTGGGAGACTAGATCGAGACTAACGGCCAAATGCCTGTCATTTGTATAAATAAATAAATAAATTACACATTATATGCATAATGAATTAATATATCAAGTGGATATTTTAGGAACATTAAAAAACATGCATATACACTGCTGGCCACCGTAAATGCAACACCCTGAAGGAAGCACGCAAATAACATGAAATTTACAACATGCATTAGCGGAGGTGAGATATGCAAATGATTAGAATTTCAGCGCAGACACACATCACGCGTGCCTGTGGCGTCACCTCAAAGCGCTATTTAAGGCTTGGAGATTTCGACGATTTCAAGTTCGGCAATTGTGTTTTCCTTGTGGTCTTTTCAAAAAACGGTCAGTTATGTCTCGTAGAAAACAGCGATTGAGTTTTGATCAAGTATCCGAGTTCGACAGAGGAAGGATAGTGGCCTACCGATATTGTGGACTATCTTTCAGGGAAATCGGTAGTCATGTTGGACAAAACCAAACAACTGTAATGCGGATATATAACCGTTGGATGCAGGAGGGTACGGCAGATCGACGTGGTCGATCGCATCCACCTCAGTGCACCACTTCACGTGAGGACAGAAAAATTGTGCGCATGGCAGTGACGGATCGCTCAGTCACATCACAAACCGTTGCACAGCACATTGAGACTATAACGCATCATTCAGTATCTGCGCGTACCATTCGACGCATTTACAGCAGAGTGGTCTGTCCGCAAGACGTCCATTGCTTGGTGTACCCTTGAGGCAGAACTACAGAAGTCTCCGCCGCCAATGGTGCGATGAAAAAAGGATGTGGGCGGCCGAATTGAATGAAGTTGTCTCTACTGGCGAGTTACGCATCTGTCTGCAATACCACGATGATCGTATTTGAGTCTGGAGACACCGTGGAGAGAGGATGCTGAACAGCTGCGTTATGCCCCGCCACACTGGTCCTGCACCCGGTATTATGGTATGGGTCGGTATTGGATATCACTCTCGCACTCTTCTAGTACGCATTGCCGGTACTTTAAACAGCCAGCGGTACATCTTCGAGGTGTTGGAGCCAGTTGTCTTTCCTTACCATCAGGGCTTGGCCACAGCCATATTTCAACAGGATATTGCGCGACCACACGTGGTACGCATTGTCCAAAGGTTCTTCGTCAATCACCAGATTGAATTGCTTCCCTGGCCGACTCGCTCTCCGAATCTTTCGCCGATAGAAAACATGTGGTCCCTGGTTGCTCAACGATTGATCCATATTACACCCCCAGCTGCCACACCAGATCAACTTTGGCAACGTGTTTAAGCTGCTTGGTCTGCTGTACCCCAAGAACACATCTACAGTCTCTTTGAATCAATGCCGAGGCGTGTGGCAGCGGTGATCTCCAACAATGGCGGCTACTCTAGCTACTGATTCTGGCAGGAACCACACTTCACAGAAGTCTATAAATTTAATCATTTGATACTTGGTCAACATGTTATCTACAAAATAAATTTTGTTGTGCTATCTCTTGTCTTTCTTGGTGTTGCATTTACGGTGGCCAGCAGTGTATTATATTAATATAGTTGTTTTTTAATATTTTTAATTTCTTGATGATATAAATCAGTGGTTCTCAAATTTACTGTGTCCATAGGCCCCTTTCATATTAAAAATTTGACCATGAACCACCCAAGTGAAATAACTATTTCATTGCGTAATAGAAATATTACAAGTTTAACTTTGATGTAATGAAAAGGGTAAACAAAAATGAGATTGATAAGCATTATACAATTAGACTATTTTTGTAAATAAACTTTAACAAAAGTATATCTTTGGCTAGTAAATTTATGTAGAAGATATTATGCATTGCATTCAAAAATACTTAACGTAACGTACTTTATTTTCTAAAAACTACAACGAATAATACTGCTTTCGATTCAAAACTAAGGAAAAATTACTGCATTTCAAAGTACAGCTCTCGAATCTTTTATGCAACTATATTTTAGAGTAGTTGTTGTCCGAAGCGGTGCGATTCCGTTCCTATTTAAGGTAACCGACTACTTACGACAACTTTTTTTCAAAAAAATTGAGATATGGGGATTTTTTTATAGTCTTTTAGATCTGTTTTATACATTTTAAAAAAATATGCTAAAATTAAGAAGAGAAAAAGAAACTATTATTACTAAAATGGGAAAAAACGGGTAAACATTTACAAAAAAAAATAACATAAACGGGGCCCATTCTGAACCAAAAGTTTATAAACAAATTTTCAATTTTTCAATTCTGATGTGTTGCTAGACTGTTTAATTTTGAAGTGACCTTCAGAATAAGAGATATTTGAAGTTTCACAAAAACTAAAGGACTTTATCTTAGTTATTATATGAAATTGTACAAAAAAAAACGTGATTATATTAACATAAGGGACTGCAATTTTTGTAATAAAACAGTGATTGATAAATCGGAAGGTTAAAACACTTCTACTATTATACAGAACATGCACAAAAAATTTCACTCAATTAATTTCAAAACTTTTTTATCATTTGATGTCCCTTTTTGAACATTAAAAAGAAAATATTTCGCATAAACCGCGTTTTAAAGTGTGGCATCTTGATTAACGTAAGGGCATCTGCTTTTACTAAAACACCTGTAGTGTTTATTCTAGTGAACAGAAAATAATAAACTTCATATTTTTATAAAGCTGATAAGATGGCATATAGAATAAAATCATTAAAAAAAAAAAACTGGCAATTTTCGGTAAATTTCACAATTTTAGGATAGTGGGATACCTTAAACCTCGTTGACGGCCGCTCCCGCAATCGGCATCTTGAGTAAAACCTTATCGTTAGAGAAATTTGAGATGTGTGCCAGTCTATAAAATTTTACTCCAAAACTTTTTTAACACGTAAAAAACATGACTAATTTATTTTAACATTTATCATAATAGAAATGGATCACAAACATTTAATTTTGCATCAAATCATTAACGACCCCCCACACCCGAAATTAATTTTAATATTACGAACTTCTTTAGCAATCATAAGGACCCCTCAAGGGCTCAAATGTGCCACTCTTGGAACCTATGATAAACATTTTATATTGAGTTCTATATCTTTTCAGCTCTATATGTTTTTCAAACAAATATCAGAGTCATTTAAATAGATGTATTAGGTGATACAAGTATACGCAAATATATATCCATAAGTTTGATGTAGATTGTCAAAATTCAAAATTTTTTATTCTCAAATTATAATATATTTTTTTTAAAATATTCAATAACTATAAGAATTTATATTCATTTTAGGGAAAATAAATATAAAAGTAACGAACTAATGTTAGTGGATATTAACATGTTTATAAAACACATTTCAGAATGCATTTCAAAAGTGCAGGATTAAATCTCATTGGAAAATATAATTTTATCAGCTATAATGTGAATAGTGAATATTCTAATTTATTTTATTACTGTTTGTATATTCATTGGTCCGCCTACACAGTTCCCATTTTAAATTCTCCATACATAAAATCATATTCATATGAATTTATAATCGAATTTAAATACTTTGTAGTTTGACAAAAATTTAAGAACTTTATATCGCTAACAAAAGGTTTGTATAATTAATTCAATGGATCGGAAGATAACATAAAACTATATATAATCCAACATGTTTTAAATAAACTTCATTGTCAATTAATAAATTCTTGCCCTCTGAATAAATGTATATAAATCCAAATAAATACATATAACTTTGAAACTCTATTGTACTTACATATATCTATAAAAGATATCTATATAAAAACGCAGAGTTAAATTGCATATAAAGATTATTGTATTTTGTTTAATACAAATTTCAATACATTCGAAGTATTCAGAAAAAGATATGTATGTTAATTACTATAATGAAACCCATTTTATAATGTCTCTTCAAAATTAAAGTTTGTACATGAATGTGCTAAAAATACTTTTTGTCTCTTTGACTACACGAAGCTATAAATTTTATCTAATACAAGAATGACCTTTAAATTTTAGTATTACTATAAATTTCCTAATTTACAGAGGCGTTATGTTTTAAATGGTTCTCCTTAGATATGTTCTTGAAACACTGGAGAGGCTTAAAATTGATAACATATACAGCATAAAAAATAACAGAAAGTAACTCTTTCATAGAACGTAAATTAATTAAAAACATTTGCTTAAAGTTAAATGAAATAATTATTGATATTGTAGAGTTATTTTTTTTAACTAACACTATTCAGAGCCACCTGTAGCTTCGATACAACAAAACAAATTGCTTCAAACTAGATATGGATATGAATGATATGACATAAAAAAATTCCATAAAATATATATATTGTTGTAGCTCATGCCACCAATCTCACGCGGTCAGATCGGATCCCACGGAATCGATCATGGCAAAGGGCAAAACGTAAGACTGTCGATAAACATAGCTTTGAGCACCATCTTGGTGATAGTACGTTTTGGCTTGGTTTTACCCCAATTTTGAGAGCAAACATCCTGGAGGTGGTCAGAGATCTGCCACCTCTCTTCCCCTTCCATCAACTTCACGAGAGGACTTGCTACATGACGGTTATTTAGAGTACCCCCATGCCACGAAGGCACTATCTATTTACCATCATCCATACCTTCTCCAGGATTCAAACCCAGGTTCTATACGCCACAGCAATCAACGCCACTAACCACTAAACCAGATGGGCGGCTATAAAAAAAATTTTAAGTTTCAAATATCGCTGATAGGGGGAATGCATTTTATTATTCACAAAGTGTTAAAAAAAAGAAAAATAATAATGCATATAGCATAACAGTGAAATGTTAAGTTTTATTCACTACAATTACATTCCCGGTAAAGAATTTGACCCCATTCAATATGACCTTCGTTCTCACATACTCACTCCACGGTGAATTTTTTGCACATTTCCAATGGCCGTAAGCAACTTGTCAGAAGGAGAATTCCGCACTGTCGATGATACGTATACCAACAATGATTCCCTGTGAATTATCGACGATCACAGTTGAAACGTCTGGTACCACCTCTTGTGACACATGCTGACGTCCTTTTCCAGGGAAAATTGTCAGTGACTGTTTCTTCGAACTTCTTAATCATTCCCTTAAAAGCATTTAGCGATAAAGTCCCCTTATCGTAGATTCAATCGGATTTTAAGCTCACGAGGGGGATGTGGATTAAGATAATTCAGCTTTACTAATGATGGGCGTTCTAGTAATGTGAGTCGCATATTCACTTGAGATGAGAAATACTATTCTTCGGAGCTGTCTACATGTTTTGTAGCCCAAATTATCTGCACGGTTGTCGCATATGAAAGTATAAGATTGGATTTTACTTTCTTGCCCGTGTTTTATGCTGATTCTCAGTTTGGTAAGCTACCATTGAGCTATAAATATCCCTATCGGTAACTTTTGGAACTAATTGTTTCTCATGGAATCTTATTTTACATTTCATCTTTCTTCTTCCTACCAAGTTTGACGCCAATGCGATTGTTCTAGGTGGCAACGCGGACTGATCCGAGGTACTGCGCCTGCACGAGTGCCACACGAGATTATTCGGTGTTTACCTCTTGACGAGGGAGGTCGTTTTAGCTCCGCCAGCGAGCTTAGTGGGGACATTTGGATTCCGAAGATTGTCTCGCAACGGGAGAATACGGTAAGCTCCACCAGCGAGCTTTGTGAAGACATATTTCAGTGTTTGTCTCTCGAAGAGAGATCTGTGAGTTCCAAGGAACTTTGCGCGAAAGTTTTTGTATCTGCAGGAGGCAGATGTGTTGAATGCCACTGGCCAATAATTTGCTTTATTTCTCTAGAATTATCAACAAACTCGTGATATTTCTGGTTTTTACTTAAACAATGTACACATTGTATATAATTTTATGTTGTGTTATCGTGATCCAATAAACCTTTAAAAAATCATTCAAGAGTCATCAGCTGCCAACGCTAGAACATTACACAAATTCAAGAAAAACCACCCTGTATATGAACTTATTCTTATCTCACACACAATGAAAAAAAAACATTAAAATTACCGTAACAGTGGAAAAACAATCTATCCATAGCGATTATTTTCTTCTACGAAATACAAATCTAATACCTTCTCATCTCCCAACCATGAAATAATTATGCCAGTACAAAAATTAAGGCCATTATTTTTTAACTATATATCTTAGAATACGGAAACCCCGAAGCATATATTTAAACATTTTAATGCCATATATTACACATGGTTAAAATTGTATTTGTGAACAATTATAATAATATTTTTTAAATCATAAGTGATTTTTAAAATTTTTTAGATTACTTTTTATGTTTATAATCATTATTGTTGATTTTCATTTCTATGGTGTAACAAAGTATAGCAGCAGTATTGTTATAGGCATTACTGAATTTTTACATTTAAAGTTTTTTTCTCGTAAGCTTAGTACCTTCACAAAATTATATATTTTGATATAATTATTTTGTTTACGTTAAATGTTAATAAAACTATTTTGGTACTTAAGAACAGTGCATTATTCCATTTGTCCATATAATCATAAAAAGGTTATGAACAACCAAGTAATGCGAAGAAATTATTTAAACTTCACTAAATTCTTTTCTCATAAAACGAATTCCTAATCTCCAGGGATGTTAGTTTAAAAAGAATCATTTCGAACAAACTTAAGATTCGATTACGATTTGCACATAAATGGCACTAAAGAATCATTCCATTGCACCACTTCGCCTAGCTGGTGGAACAGGCCGTCTCACGAACTATAATTCCGAAAGCACAGATGTTACTTGTCACAGAATTTACTCAGAGAAAATAGCCAGTTAAAAACAGAGCACAAGGGGAAAGAATAATAGAGGGACTAGTAAAAGAGCAAAAGAAATAAGAACAGAAAAAAATCGAAATATCTAGTTTTCTTTTTATCTTTATAAATTTCATTCGAAATCTTTAGGGAAGTACGAAGCAAAATATCAAAAAAAAAAAAGGGAAAAGAGGAAGCAAGCAGAAAAGCTAGCAGGAAATTACTCTATTTACTGGGAATGCCAAGATAGATTGAAGTGAACTTGGAAGCAAGGAGTGGAGTTTAATAATGGACTGATAGGATTCCGTGTGAGTTCTGGCATACGAAGATGGTGCCTCTAGAATTTGGGAATTTTTCACCTTGTCGGAAAACTCGTAGTACAATGCAACACAAAGCATTAATAAACTAGTGGAAGTAAAAAAAAATGTAATCAGAAAACACTTCTGTACTATTGCTTTTCTAAATGTAAAAAGAAATTGCACGTAAAATATGTATTTACCCAAAAACTTTTTCCAAGTAGCATCTATTGAAATTTCGACGCCATCTTTTTGTTAGTTCTCTTTCATACTTGATTTGAATGCTGGATAAGAATGCAGATAAAAATTTCTTAGGTTTGAATTTTTTCTTCGGGAATTAATCATGTATAACAGGAAAACTAAAGTTTTGAATACCAGAAAAAAAAATTATATATGTGTAAATGAAAGTTGTTACAAGTGCGCGCGATACTTAAATATATATTTTATTATTTAGTTTTAAAAGGAGCTACATCTTATGAAGCAGGTAAGATATTTAAAAAATCTTTAAGAAAAATCTTAATATAAGAAAAGAAAATCCCGCATTTTAACTCCAAAAAATTTCTGTTAGGATATTATTTAATCGTGCAAAGGGATAAATTCCTGTAACGTCATAATCACATGATAAATCCAATCACGTGTTTCCGGCTAATCAGTTCATAATTTCATGTGACGTTATAATCATATGATAACTGCACTGTCACTTGTTTCTAGCCAATTAATTCATAATTTCATGTGACGTTATACGCACATGTTAACTACACTCTCACTTGCTTCTAGTCAATTAATTCATTATTTCATGTGATGTCATAATCATATGATAAATCCAATCATATGTTTCCAGCTAATCAGTTCAAAATTTAATGTGACGCCATAATCACATGATAACTGTATCCACTTGTTTCTAGCTAATTAATTCATAAATTCATGAGACGTTTTAATCATATGATAAATCCAATCGCGTCTTTCCAGCTAATCAGTTCATAATTTCATGTGACATCATAATCACATAACTGCATTCACTTGTTTCTAGCCAATTAATTCATAAATTCATGGGACGTCATAATCATATGATAAATCCAATCGCGTCTTTCCAGCTAATCAGTTCATAAATTCATGTGACGTCATAATCACATGATAACTGCATTGACTTGTTTCTAGACAATTCATTATTTCATGTGACGTCATAATCACATGATAACTGCATTGACTTGTTTCTAGACAATTCATTATTTCATGTGACGTCATAATCATACGATAAATCCAAGCACGTCTTTCCGGCTAATCATTTCATAAATTCATGTGACGTCATAGTCACATGAATTTATCAAAGAAAAACAATTTTCTAACTAAATTAATTAATATAAGAGTAAAAACAGAAGCAGTATATTATAAAATTCTAATGTTAAATCATTTTTTTAGATGTAATTTTCTCAAAAAAAAAAAAAAAAAAACACTAACTAATGCGCAAACTATATACTTGTAAATTATCAGCATTAACAAATTACATTAGAATCCAAAAGTTTACTGTTCATAGTATTCTTAACTTTAGTTAAAAATTGAAATTAACGAAATTAGACGACCCAAACTACATTTACTTGTATAATAGGGAGTGTCTAGTACAAATATCATGGATTAGTAGATTTTCAATTCTGTAGCATACTTAAATAGATAAGAGCCTAATAGACAAGCTGTGCTTGCAGATAACTCTAGATATAAAGAGACTAAGTACTGAATACAAAGTTTTCTCTCAAGTACTCAAAGTAATTTTAAATACCATTACAAAGAATATGCATTAGAAAAGGAAAGAGAAAGAATAGTTTGTAAAACATTGCAAGTAAAAGCTCTGAATGGAAAAAGAATGCGATTTAGCAGGTACAATTACAACTGAATAAATTATTAAACGAACTAAGCTACTTTAAAACTAAAATGTTTTACAAACTTTCTAATTAAATGGACATTTAAAGCATTTTTGTAATTTTATAAAGTATTTCCTTTTTTTCTGTTCAATTTTTTAAAGCTATCCTTCTACGATTTTATGTAATAATTAATATATTGCATAAATTGTAGAAAGGATTTATTAGAATAATTACTTAATCCCTGAAGATATTACACTATACACTAAAAAAGGAAGCAAAATACACTATTAGACGATATAATACTACATAAATATTAAAATTCCCACACTTAGCAGCTGTGAACAAACTGGATTTAATATATTGCATACAGTCTACTTTATTTCAATCAGTTATTAACAGAAAATTAATGTAAATTTAGAGATACTAAAAACTATTGGAAATCTCATAATTTTTAGCCAATATATATTGTAATCTATGACTTAACTAGTTATCAAAAATATTTAGACTCGTCCCACAGATAGACAGTTATGAAACTCTACTGTAAGAGTCTTCCAAATTATTTCTTTAAATAAAGTAGAAATGTCCTTTAAGACATGAAAACAACTTCACGCTGCCCACTTCACCGAATTACTTCAAGGATTTTCTTCAATTAAATTAAATCTACTACGACAAAGAAAAGGCATTCTTGCTTCTCTCTTACACATCTATTACATCATTATCATCGTCACATGACTCTTGTTTTCATGATTCAAAATTATGTATCATCGGCAGCGTCGAACTATTTCCTTCTTTTGTTTTCATTTACAATCATAATATTTTCGAAAGTGATTCCCATAATTTAGCCTTTCAAGGAGCAATTCATAGTGATTCCCCTTTAATTTTCTGAACATGACAATGAAGTGCACTATGGTAAATGTCTAAATAAGTGAACGTCAAATCTGTAAGTTTTCGTCAATAAATATTGTTTCTAAATAAAAGTTATTATGTTTAATAAGCACATTTAATAATTTTTAATTAACTAAAAATAACTAAAACTAAACTTTGAATTAAATGTCTGTGTTTGCTTTAATTTTTGTCATTATCGGTTCAAATGCCAAAAAAAAAAAAAATTCATGGGTACCAGCAATATTTTTGCAAAAATATACAAAACAGATTGAATTTTAAACGTATCTCCACTTTCCTCTTTCACGAGTTCCACAGCACGTTTCTCGAAAATATCAGTGGTAATTGATAATAATTTTTTAAAAATTTAAACATTTGATGGAAGATAATTATTTATCAAGGGAGACGTGCGAATGGACAACTTAAATGAATCTATTAGGTGAAATACGTTTTGAAATAGAGGTATAGTATTACAATATTTGGTAAACGTCCTTAAGTGGCTGTTGTTATCCTTACTAATATTATAAACGCGAACGTTTGGATGTATGGATGTTTGTTACTCTTTCACGGAAAAACAACTGAATGGATTTTAATGAAACTTTACAATAACATAGCTTATACATCAGAATAACAGATAGGCTTTAATTATAAAGATATTGTGTGAAGTGTCCGAAATATAACGATGAATGTCAAGTAAATAGGACAAAATTCTGCCATCTGCAAGCTATTCTGGCGTGGGCTGTAAAAACCATAGAGTTAAATACGTATATAATCATGTATAAAAAGCTCGTGACAGTATATATTTATCTTTTATGTTCAAGCCATTATCACCAAAATAGCGAACCATAAATACAATAAAAATTCATAATTTATTTCATTGCAGGTTTTTTTTATGATTTTATTATCAATCGATCACTATGAAAATTGGTAAATATATGTATTCTTTTTTTTTTGGAAAAAGTTTTTGTGCCATCATTTTTATTGTAGTTCCCTAAGAGATGGCACTATAGCATTGAAACTTTTGCATCCATCGCCAAGTTGCCAACATGGTCCCCAAAAACTATGCTAACTTGTCTCTATCGCCAACATTTCGCTACGTTTCCATTGAATCGCCATTATAATGTGAGGAACGGGGTTGCTTGCGAATATTACAATTTTAACATCAAATAAATACAACAGAACGTAATATTAACATATTACACATCTAGATGCAAATTATTTATCTTATTTTAAGCGTTCATTATACACAAAATTTGTAACAATTTGTTACTTTTGCTGAGCATAGATCAGATTATGTAAGCATTTTCAAAAATCGACTCACAAGAGAGTTACAAGGCGCTGTAAATATTTAAAAAAATCCTTTTTATCAGCTATTAGATCTACAGACTTAAAATTTAACAATAATGGGTTTTTTTGTTCAGCTGAGACATACAAAAAGCTTTTTTGCGTGAATTTTCAATTCACGTAAAATTAACTCATTAAAATATTCCTTATCTTTCAATCTGTATTGTTTAATTTTTCAATGCGCCCTTGCGAAGAACGGGTATACCAGATAGTAATGGCATATAAGTAAAGAAATTTAAATCACATTGTTGATTCCATGAACCAAAATTGACATGCGTGATCACGTAACACGTAGCCTGTTGGTGCAAAGCAAGAAATCGTTCTATGTTTACTATACAACAAGCAAACTAGAAAGAAAACTAATCCACGTATATGGAGTCATCGGTTACCCACAAGATCCTGTTTCACTTTCAAGCGATTTATTCCAAAAGCGAATGTTTTATGATACACCCTCTTCTTCCAAATATGAAATATAAGATATTTGGCAGAGCCCCAGCCACATCTTTCAAGCCACGGAACGAACACAGCTTTGCCAGATAGTCCTATTGCTTCCGAGAATAAATAGAACAGAATTCATTTCGATATTTTACTGGTGAATTGTGTTTTATTTACTTGCTTAGAATTTCGGAATGAGTTACTGGGAAATGAAAGATTGAGCCTTCATATTGTTTGCAGTAAATAGGAAGGATGTTTGTATTGGTTGCTGTTTTTTTGTTTGTGTGTGTGTTCATTGCACTCTTGTGGAACGAAAATAGAAACGACTCACTTCTGTGCCATCATGTGATTCTTATTATCAATGACTTTTGTGTCTTTTGGAAATATTAATGAATTGTCATTTATGAATGTTTTGGTATCCGTAAATATTGTTGAAGATTTGTAAGAATGTGGATGAATACGAAATGTGTTGGTTTTAAAAAGATAGCAGCGGTGAATTGTTTATGTTGTAATGCTTAGGGGTAGCGATAAGAAATATGGATATTTCTGTCATATTTGGGATTATGAAGGAACCATTAAGAAGTAATCCTTTCAAAATTAAAATAAAATGGATAATACATTATAAAAATTAAAAGGTATAGCTTTTGTGAAAGCAAATGTACTCAATGAAAAATTATGCGTCGAATACAGTGCCTCTCAAACTTTCAATATTGGCGACCCAGTATTCTATCATAATTTTCATTGCCCCCTCATACAATAACACTGTATTGAATTCAATAATACTATACTTTGATGCTAAAGCTACAAAGAACTCTAACCACTTAAGTACCAATGGCGAAAAAACGCCACACTCAGGCAAAGTCGTAATTGCCCTGGACGAATATATACATTTTACTGTTACCCATAAAATTATTCCGCAGGCTTTGGAATGCAATAAAAGGTAAAAGGACCTTGGCAGTGTTAGCGAAAGATTTACTTATTTCAGAGGATTTGCTTATCCCCCCCCCAATACACCAAATAACGGTGGCATTGGGAAGCGAATCGCAGAAGTTTTAATCGGCATTTAAGGGGTCCATTATATATCGTGCAAATTATCACGAAAGTGTTAATTTTTGCATATAATTTTTGATGACGTGCACATTGGTAGTCACCGGTAATTATTAAACTTGTTCTTAACTTAGTATTGTTAAACTAATTATAAAAAAAGTTACATTGCGTAGTAGTGATACCTTTATAAGTGTATCATATCAGTGTAAATGTGTATTTTATTTTTTATTATGCCAGAATGTATTTTGTTTGTTTTCTTTCAATAAATTAATAACTTTTTAAAATAATCTTTTGTTTTCGACTTTTCAATATAATCGCACCCCCCTCGTAGAGTTTCCACGCTCCCTAGGGAGGCCCGAACTACAGTGTGAGAAACGCTGTTCTAATATATCTTTTTTTTAAAATATTTACTATTAAAAGGGAAAACACATGATGTCAGTATTATATTACACGTGATGTCAATACATCATTAAAGAATAGTATCGAGAATATTTGCAAAAAATACATTAACTGACATGTTCTTTTTAAATACGAAATTCATTTTTAAGAAATGCGCACATTTGTTTTTTTATATTTATTTAGTTGGAAATATGTCATTACACTGTAACGTTTTAAGACTACTTGAGGCCCAGATCTCTATAAAAAAGTAGGCTCTACCTACGAGTCAAGTAGACAGTACAGCATACGTAATCAAATACTGGTAAAAATGGCAACCCATAACAAATAAATATGTGATTCAACTATAACACAAACCTAGGAGCAAAACTATTTGACCTAGGCCTAGGCACAGATGACAGTCATAACATAAAAATGCAGTTCTGTCACTTTTGCCAGTGAGCTTATAGTTCGAAGCCTCCAGTTATATGGAGAGAGAATATGTCCGTGAAAAACATTTGCCGAATAAAGGGTTTTTTTTTGTGTTTTGATCTTATTGTGGCCTAGTCGAGAGCGGTACGAGGGGAGGGCTCCCTATAGGCAGCCCTAGGCCCGAACCCAACTGCCGGATGCTCTTTACAAATCATCAATGTCAATGACGAAGTCCCGATGACTTGGACGCTTTTCAATACACCATTTTAACATTGTTCTTAACTTTTTAAATGACCCTCATATTTAAAAGGATTTAACAATACTTATCATAACACAGTTTAATTTTCTCAATATACATTATTCACTTTCCATTGCATGTCATATTGTGACGGATCTATACGGTCTTTCACTAACTTCTTCTTTTTTCCTTTAATTCAAATATTTATTTCAACCAATCTTCATCGAAAGCCAGGCGTGATTTATGTAAATAAGAAATATTATATAAATTTGGTTTTTGCGAGTTGAAAAGAGCAAAGTAGGAACTAAGTAGTAGGAAGTGAGAAGTCAAGTGAATAAAAGATCGAGAAGTCGACAGGTAGTTGTTGACAAGTTAAGCGAGCCTGATACGTGTTGATGTACGCGAAGAGAAGCGGATTTAAAATAGTGAAATTCACTATTACGGAACGTGGAGTCTTCGTCAATTCATCCAGCCAAATAAAGTGCCTGAAGTTCGTCACGAAGGAACCGCAGCAGTAAAATATAAGGTTAGTGACTTTGATTAAGAAAATCAGATTATTATTGTGAGGCGTAGTTGTAATTGTGTACGTTTAAGCTGTCCTAGATTCAGTTGAAATTCTGTATTATTATCAGCTTGTATTGATATCTCACATCTACACTCCACTTTCATTTATTTATCTTAATTAGTATTGTGTTGTGTCTATTCATAATATATTGATAAGAATCAATAAATCAGCTTGAATTGGAATTATGTCTTTTGATCATTTAAGTCCGCCTACACATCCAGCCGGGTTTTCAGATAGACAGGAAGGTAATAGTGTAAGGGGTGGCTACAGGTCACCACAATATTACTTTCATTTAAAAGGCCATTTTATTTTTAATTAATTTACTTTCTCAAATTACAACTGAATGCATCAAATATTTTATAAATTTTATCCTATATTCCGAGGTTTTATTTTTCTAACTTTGCCAGTTCTTTTCCCCTCTGTCTTTCTTCCTTTTTGAAAGAAATCCTCAACAGTTGTCGGAGCACATGTAATAGCCACACACATACAGCGCAATGTAACCAATTTCTACAATGGAATGCCTAACATTTCTTTATTTATAGAAACTTAAACGAATCTCTTATCAAGCAATTCAAAAAAGCAATTTGAATTTATCCACCCATAAAAGAGAAGTCTATTTCAATTTGTCCGAAGGAGTAATCTTGCATTGCTTATTTTTGCCCATTTTAATGCATAAATGTAGGTGGATGAAAGTTCTAAAAAAGAAATTCATATTTATTTACTTGAAAAGAATTTTTTAAAAAAAAGATTTTAAACGATATAATTGTTTTTAGTCCAGTCCGTTTAGGAAAAAAGTACTCAATAAACGGCTGAAAAATCTTTACTTAAACTATCAAATGTGTCTAAGTCACCTTTCTTGTTTTCATACAACACAACACGATGTTGAGATAGAATTCTAACTATGTAATTACAGTTTAATATCAATTTCATTAAATACAATTTTTAAGTTCGTCATTTTTAAAACAAGCACTAAGATACGGAAAAATAGATAATGCCGCAATTAATCAATATGATAATTTAAAACTAAAAGCTATTGCAAACTTTTTTTAAGCTAGTTATAAGGTAAAATTTCGTTCCTTTCCGTTTTTGTTCACTAAATCACAAATAATTTTGAGATTCCTATGTGATTTAACTTCTCACTTTCCTTACTAGCTGCAAAGAAAACACAGCCCCCAAACCTATTCTATTAATTAAATTCAAAGTTTAAGTATTCAAAACCTTTGGTCAACCTATTATTGATAAATTTCAATATCAGTTATATGTTGTTATGAAATAAAAATCATTTACCCTCAGTAATATTTGAATCAAAATCGTTACTTTTTATTCTGCTTTTATTAGTCTTAAATTTGTGTTTTCAATTTGGAATTAATATATTCTATCATAAAAAAAGCATTCACAAAAAGCAAATCCAAAATCAAAACGCACTACATTATTTAGCATTTCCCTTACAATATAGAACTGTTAGACAATTTAGAACTTTTTATATTCTATTCAAAATTATCAAAGAAAAAGTATACATAATAATTATATAAAAACATTATATAAACGAAAAGAATGTATTTGTATCAAATTTTAAATTAAAGTAACCATAAAAATATAAACATTAAAAGCTACATATATATTCCTTTTTCCTGATGTCTCAACAATTCAACAATTCATTTTAAAATATGAATTGTTACATCAGATGTACTTTATCTTTCTAAATGATAAAATATTTTAATGAGATAAATTTCCAAAAATTGCAACCGACATATTTGCGGAAAATTTGTTAAACGATAGTTGTAACCTTAATTGCATTAGCATTATTTTGAGATTTACGATTTGGAAACTGGGTAATGAGACATTAACTTTGAAATGAATGTTTTAAAATACAATACAGTTTCCATGAATATATAAACATTCGTTATCTTTCATGAATCTTTTATAATTGTATAATAAATTCGTATATACAAATTTTATGGCATGATGTAGGATTAAAAAATTTGAAATAATCAGCTCATTTCAAATACGCGTTGAAACAGGATCTATATAATTATAACAAATAAATATTTATTCATGTCTAAGAACATTAGTATTAAAATTGTACAAATGAAATGGTTTTCATTCAAACTGCAGTTTAAGAAATTCATTTTTTCATCAGAATATATTTTAATATTATAGAGATAATGGGTTTCATTCTAAGTAAAAATTGAATGTGATTAGATTTTACTATAAAATTTTAAGAAATAGTTATCAATGTCTAAAAATATGAAAACCTTCAAAGCAAAATTGCTTTTAAAAGATTTTCATTTAAACCAGAGACAGAGTGTTGACTAATATCTTTCAAAATAATAAAAACAAATAACATTTGAAGAATTAAATACAAATCAAAAGATAAAAAATAAGCAGTTTTACAATGCTGAAACTGATTACTAAGTATTCGATACAGATAACTAATATACCAGGTGTCCCAAAAGTATGACTACAGTTACAAATTTTAATTACAGATAAACATTGATATTCACTTGAGGTTCTTTTTCATATTTCATACCAAAATACCAATATTTTATTTTACATTATTGCAACAATTAATGAATGATTTCAAAGGGTGCAATGTTAGTCGCTTGCAACACATCGATTCTATACATCTAGGCTTCTACTTGTGCGGCCAGATTTCTTTTTAACACGCTATTATTAGCTTCACCTGTATGTAAAGGAATTTTGAACTCGATTTTTACCCACTTTAAAAGGTCAGGTTAATTCGAAATTTTGCACACTTGTCAAAGACCGATGAAAATACAATAAGTTAGCAATCTTGTTCCATTGTCCTGATCAGGATTAACAATTTCCCCTTTCCAAATTTGGGGACTAATTTCAGATTTGGCAACTAAAAGATTAAGTTACAACCCTAAAGCGAAAACGCTCAAGGTTTTAAAATACAACAGGAAAAATAAATGATAGTCTAAAAAAACTGGAAAAAAATACTTTTATTGTAAATCGAACTAAAAAAAATGAAAATTGAACTAAAGTTTAAAAACGCTACAAAACATGCATTTAAGGTTAATCGAACTGAAAAGTAAAAAATAATTCTTAATATAAGAATAAAATATTAAGGAGAAAATTAATGTATTTGTGGTAAAAGTGTGGGGTGCTCAATATCAATACTTAAAATTTCTTACTCGTTCCATTCCGAAATGCAAAGTTAGTGTAAAAATGTAGTACAAAGCACCCCACGTTTTTGCCACAGTGATATATTAATTTTCTAGTTAATCGTTTTATTCTTATATCAAGAATTATTTTTTACTTTTCAGTTCTATTAACCAAAGCGTGTTTTTAGTTCTTTTAAACTATAATTCATTTATAATACGCTACCTATTGTTTTAAATCTTTCATGCTACTTAAAAACTGTAGATCTAAAAGTTGACTTGGCTTATCCGAATTTTACACTGTACTTATGTTACAAATTTAAATTCAATAAACCATGCTACAACTTGCACTTGTTTTTGTGGTAAAGCGGTTTTGAAACGAGAATATATCAAAACGTGGGAGTGGCACGATCTAGTTTGCATTTCATTAAATATATATTTTAATCTCTTTTTAATGGAACATAAAAAAAATCGTAAGTTAATTTTTTTTTCATTTTTGAAAGTGTACCTATACTTTTCGAACACCCAACAATTCTTTTAACATGTTAACTGAACCATTTCAAGCAATGGGTTATTTACTGTAAAATAGAATGCTTGAAATTATAAGTAGATTTTATAAAAAACTGCTAAGTTCAAATAAAAATGCAGTATTTTCATTAATATTCAGATAAGTATGAATTTTGAATAATTTAAAGAACTTATCAGACTTCTAACTTTTTTATAAATTCTTCGATAGCGAAAATAAATTACACTTCAAAACTGAAGTTAATCATTTTGATTTACATTCAATGCACTTTTAATAAAATCAAAAAAAAATACTTATTTAAAAAACAAACTCTTCAAAGGCGAACTGGTATATTTTTACTTTTTACACAAACAAACGTAATTTAAATTTTGAATGAAATGTATTTAATTCCTGTCTATCCTTCTTCTCATCTTAAAAATTCCGGTGCACTAAGTTTCTGAGAAAATAGTGCCATCGCATTTGTAATCCAGGAAAAGAATGTGAAAAGCTACATTTTTGACACGCTTATTTTAGAATCCTTCTTTCGGTAATATTTCGTTCGGAAAGATCGTGACATATAGGTCGAAGTACCCCTCCCCCAAGTTAAAAAGGCCCGGATGAAGCACTACAGAAGTAATCGGAGTCGAAAACGGGAAAAATCGGAAAACGGATATTTTTCGTGGGCTGCGTTCTAAGAATCTTGAAAAGGTGTCGTTGCAGTTTTCTGCCAGCCAAGCGGAGAAAATGAAATGCATTTTCTATCAACTTTTAGCATTTCCTTCTCCGCAAAATAGGATGCTGAGCGAATCTTATAAATAACAAGTCAGAAACTCAAGCAGTTTTCGGGGTTAATGTATTTTGATCGTTGACTTCAAAGGGCCCTCTTTCGAAACATTTACAATCAGATTTTTTTGCTCTGTAAGGTATTTTTTTTACGTTTATCTCATATATTCCTAATGCATTTTAACACATACGCACAAAATGTAAAACTTATTCTTCGCAAAAGAAAAAAAAAACTTTAATTTTTAAGATTTATATTAACTGGATAAAAAACTTGAATATCAGGTGGTTGACATCAATAATACAAATCTTTTACTTCTGATTTATTAACTAATACTGCTTTAGATAAAGATAAATTCTAACATGCTGTTTAGACCTTCAATTTAATACTTTATTCTTATCATTTCAGAGTCAATGCTGGAATCATTTTTTTTTTATCATTTAATCTTTTTCGACTTCTCAAACTCTCAATATTGAGTGCCGCAATTTTAAATCAGTTTTCTTCGCCCCTCCCCCATACAAAAACAATGTATTGAATGCACTTTGACACTAAAGGTACAATTCAACTTAATTTATTAACCGTACAAATTACCAAGGTAAGTATTTAATTTTGTATATATTGCACTTAAACAATAGGATAAATATTAAAATACTTTTCATTTCTAATTTTTAAGGTGGAACAGATTGCAAAATTATTTAATTAAATTTTATAAAACACTACAATTATCCTTTCATAAAATTGCAAATGTCATTAGAAAAATAGTTTGGTATCCGTTGTTCTCGATCTTATAAGTATCACATCTGGCATTCTCGCGGACATCCGAGCAACCTATCGAACGTCACACGTAAAACATGTATAAATGCTGCACACCTTTCAGTAAAATAATTTTTTTTAAATAATCTTTTTCTATATGCTCGCCCCCCCCACCCCCGCGGGGGTTATCGCGCCCCCTAGGGAAGAGTCCCACAATTTGAAAAGCGTTAATTTAGACTTATCCTTTTTAAACTATGCATTTTTAGAGTTATGCTTTTAAACATACGTGCTTCTACTTAAGAACAAAAATGACCTTATTGCGAACAAAATATATATTTAATGATGTGTTTTTCCTTATAAAATTTTAAAATATTACATTTGTTCAAACTTTTAAAAGAAAAAGACCTTATTAACATTTCTCAAATTAATTTAGGTAATAAATAAAACCATTGTACAAAATTTTACACATTTATATTTTAAAGAAATTATTTAAAATTAATTTACTGAAATTGACTATGATGAATTACTTAAAAGAAATAGTTTTATTCGATGAAGTGATTAGTAAAAAGTTTAATAATTTTTTTCAACGATTATAAAAATAAATTGTATGTTAAATATCTTTTTTCTTAATTTAACAAAATACAGATAAAAACACGCATGAATGCACAGTTTTTAAGGATACTAATTCATACACGTAAAATAATTACTTGAATGATATTATTTACTCTGAGAATAATAAAAATTTATGTAAACGGAGTTGCTGTTTAACAATTATATTAATTATTTAAGGATATTCTTCTAATACTAGATGAGAAGAATGAAAGGAATAGCAACTTGGGAATTATTTATAAAATAATTCCATATCTTTCAAAGGAATGCAATAAAATTTCTAAGTCTAATTTGGTAGAAATAATGTATACAAAGAAATATTTTATTAAATGCGATAAAAATAATTTCCTTTTGTGTCTTAGGAGCAACACATGACTAATTAAATTAAATATTAAGTACTATACAGTTAGGTAAAATGGAAACTAAGCAAAGGAACAAATTTTTAGAGCTGAAAGATAGGCTAGATGACAAAAAGAGAATAATAATTAAAAACTGCGTAATATTTTCAAAGGCATTGCCATCAAACAATTTTACATTAAAAATATCAGAGACATTATTTTTGAGTATTTATCCCCATGAGAGATCTATATAAAGTATAACATTTTTGAGACACGGTTTGATTCTCGCGAGTGAATGAGAGTTTTTTAACGTCGCACAACACGTAACGTAACACTCGAGTTTTGAGCCTCTGTGGAAAGATGAGCATGACACTTGAGCCGGCACTCCACTCTTTTAATTTCCACACCCTGCCAACGTAAGAAGCGGGTTTTTAATGACCCCAGGAATCGAACCCAAGACTCGACGAACGCTGACTACGAGCTCATGATCATGATCTCTAGGCTACCGTTGCCACGGCTTAACTCTCACACTTTTATGAATATTAAAAAAATTAATCTGAATTTCAGTTAACAATAATTCTGTCAATATTTAACGCATGTCTTTTTTCATGCCAGCATTCAAATATATCAGGCAAAAATCAGAGAGGAAAATAAAAACATTTATGAAAGGAAAGGGAACCTAAATAGTTGTTGATATTAATTAGTTGCATTAGAATGAGATTAGAATTAGAATTGATATGAGATAAATTTTATCAGATTTTTAGTCGATTGCTAAGCTTTATTATTCAAAAGAGTTATCGTAAAATATATGAATACTAAACAGGGCAAAAATACATCATAATCCAAGATACCAATAATTATCAAGACAATTTTTCCGACTCGATGCATATATATATGTTCAGCCCCACTTTTATATTAATTATTTTATATATAAGCTGTCCTAAGTCAGCAATGCTTATAATACTGTAGCATCCATTATTTATATTTTTTTTTATATTTAATTATATTTTTTAAGTTTTTGACAATTCCTTTTATAATCTGTTGTCTGGTTATCTTGCAGTTTCAATTATTTTCAGTTTTGATCATGTTTATTCATCTCTCTCTAGAAGAGAAATTTTGACTATATATATATTTGCACGAGGTATACTTAGCTTGGATTAAAGAACTATTAACCAGATATTGGCGTCATCTTTTCCTAACTCACACCCAAGCTATGTATTTATCCTGGAGTCCAATTTATGAGATCTGTAAGAGGGACCTTTATCCACCAAAACAAAATACTATAACTCCAGCATTATCCGGGCATCTGAGAGGGATAGTCGGTTTTCGGTAATGGAGGCCAGCTATCCGGGGGGAATTAGACATCAGATAAGGAGTACAAACATCGGGATTTCCAGGAGCCCAAGCTCCGGTCCGGGAATCTCCGGAGAATACTTGGAAAGAGGAAAGGACACCATTTCAGTGATTAACAGTTACGCGCCCGAGTGAAGTGTAAGAGTGGAAAAGCTCATATCCTGCTGCTGGTATTATTGCTTTATTATGGAAGCGGATAGTTCTGAAAATGAAGATATCCTGCTAAATGGTATGGTATTAGACAAAAAGAAATGAGAAATAATCATCATGGCTTTTACTTAAATGTACATTATGTTCGTCTAAAAATTGCTTTGATAAAGACGAGGAAATATCTCTTAAGCTATTTTTTTCACGTCTATATCTACTTGTTTGTCCAATCATAGTTTCTTTTAATTATACCATAAAGTGTTAAATATATGAAACAGCGCTCACACACACACACAATACATTATTTTTTTCATTATTACCATCTTCAAATTTTCAATTTGGTGTTGATCTGTACAGTAAATTGTCGCTTTCAAACTAATATCTGCTGTGTGCAAAATATATATCTTTGAGATTTCTTTAATTTAACAATATTCTGGTTCATGCACATATTATATTTTTAGTGACTACAGTTCACTGTGTGTAATGGGGGACTATTCCTACTTCCCTCTAATCCCCCTTGTCTACTCTTGGACCCGGCTAGAAGTGTGAGAGCCACTAATTAATCAGACATGATTCACTAAAATCGTTTATTTGTCACAATAATCAACACAGGCACTATAATAATCCAATCAAGATAGTTTTGATCAATATTTAGAGCGCGAAGGTGAGACCAGTTAGCATGGGGATAATATTTACAGGCATTCAATTAATTTCTACGATAACTTATATTAGCTCATTTCTAATTCGGACGCATCTAACAATTTACTCTCTAACTTCTATTTAAATAAGAAGTACAGTACCTGAACTATTGTACTTCCAAAATCCTTTAGCTGAGGCCTTGTACACTAACGGTTGACTTGTGTTGATCACCACGCATCCGATCGATTTTTTGGTAATCTTCAATTCCCAATTTAACAATCTAAGATTTTCATTTCATGAACTCTCACTTCACTAACTCCCCAAACTCGTGAATACAGAATTTATAAACTTAATTTGCATAATCACGTTTTCTTACCTTCGGTGAAAGTTGGTTGAAATAATTATTTCTCTTAAAGAACCCCCAAGGTGTTAATAGAACCGCGTATAGATCCGTCACAACTGTATAATGCTTAAAGTCATATAGCAGTCTTTTTATACAAAAATTTGGTTATTAAACTGGTCAAAATCTCCAAAAGATGCACATAGTATTTATCAGTTTAACAAAGACCAAATATCCAGCTAAATCTAAGTTGTGACTAGATTTTAATTAACGTCGCACTCTCTAAATCTGTGACGGCACTATCCATGAACTTCTCAGTGACACTTCCCTTGAGGAAGTTTTGATCCCTAAAAATTATTTTATTAGATAGCTTCCTCCGAAGAAGAGAACGTGAACATGCAAATTAAGTCTGCTATATATAGTCTAAGCTTTCAGGTTAGAAAAGGGAAAGATAGGATAAACCGCTAGTAGAGCAGTGATTAATCAAATTGAATGCGAAGCGCGGATATTTAGTAATTGATAACTGTATTACTTAAGGTGATGATCTGTCACTTGAAATTTGAATCTAAATTATATAGCTATGAAGTCAGAGCTATTGAATTAAGTAAGTGTATTAAGTGTTTAAAGTCTTCTCATATCTCTCATACCTCGCTAATTGTCCTCAGATATATTAATTGGGTGCATCTGTTAACTTGGGTTGATCGAAATAGTGTTGTGGTCTGTGTTGTAAATAAATTGATATTATTTGGAAATATGGCTAGTCTTCCTCCCGACCTTCCCACACTGAGAGATGAGAGAGCACTTCCCTCACAAAGTAGCATGAGAGCTATTGGCGGCGGACCTAGTAATTTTTGGATCAGCTCAAGTCAAGAGAACGAGACCTGAGTTAGCATTCCTATGTCCAAACTACCACATCATGCTAACTGAAAAATTTTGATCCTCGATAGATTTAACCTGCATCAGCCCCTCTGCTCGGCGAGCCAAGGATTTTAAGTCGCCGGCCATGAATTCGTGACCATTACTGCTCTGGTACCATGGCTACAATAAAGCATAAGAAGTTGTTGTTGTTGTTACTAATGCCACTTGATTAGCAAAGGCCAGACCAAGGCCCACAAAATTCATCATGGCAAAGGGCTAAGTGACACCGATCGTTAGTCGTATCTTTGGGCATCATGCAGGTGACAGTACGAGTTGGCCGATTTTCATTCCTAATTTTGAAGGAAGACACCCTGGGGCTGGTTAGGGGCCTCCCGCCACTCTTTCCCTTCCACCAACCTCACAAGCATGCGAAGTAGCACGGAAATACATCAAATTTAGGATAATGTCAATATTTTCATCATAACGTCGAAGTACTTTTAATGAGTAATCTAGAAAACCACGAAAAGTGATATTTGTATGATAGTTCTGATTAATTTTAATGAATTTTCTTAGCTTTTCGAATATTATACATAAAAAAAATAACACAATCCTACTCTGCAATACGATATACAGCTTTGCATTGGAAAAATATCATCCGATATCGTTAATTCAGTTAAGCCTTTCGAATACGAATATTCTAAATTTCCGTAAACAATAAAAGAAAACCATAAATATTTTAAATTACAACTCGAACGTGAACAGAATGTTTAATTTAAAGGAAGAAAAAATTTTTAGAAGAGAAAATTTATTATCTTTCTTGGAAAAAACATTTAAAAAACAAGAAATTACTTAAATTTAAAAACAATTTTCGGAATCAGTTCAAAAATACATTATTTTAATGCATTTAGCAATTTTTAAGCACTCTGTAAAAGAAAGAGTCACGCGTTTAGGGACGTGACTTAATTGCCAGCATTATAAATAGAATCATGTAGGGGGGAAAAAACAAGTAATTTCTTTACAGAAAAATAAACAATTCAAAACATATTTTCTCATAAAAACTTGGAATTAATCATAACGGACGATTAATTTACAGAGGAGAAAAGACTTGGTTAAACACATTTATGAAAATGCGAGCGTTTTATTTTCAAAAATGAAATTTTGTAGCGAAGGGAAAAAATTGTATAATCACCCTTCACGGGTCAGCCATGAACACAATGGATTTTAAATTGCATATTTATTACGACTATTAGGCATATTTATTATCTAGTGTGAATTTTTCTTATGCAAAGAGTCTGAAAAAATAAATAGAAAATAACTTCAGGTTATGTGGTTTTATAATTAGAATTCTACAATGTTTGTTGAAGAAAATTTTAATCTTTTAAGTGTAAAAAAAGAAAGTCTTGTTTTTTTGTTGTTTTTTTTGTATTTTTTTATAATTGCAAAATTTTTTGGAAGACAAAAAAGTTCTTTAAAAGATTCAATTACAGATCCTCCGAGGGATATACCCTCTTAAAATAAATACGCAATTTAACGTCTCCAAGGTGTCTGTGGGACTATTTTTGTTCGTTTAAACGGGCACAAAAATCGCCAACTGGACACTTTTAGATGCAAGCCTCTGAGGCAAGGAAGGTTCTAAATATTCATCATTTTAAAATTGTCTCTTCCACAATTATTTAAGAAACTAGTTTTAAAAACAACGTGATGTGAATAACTGAAAACGATGACAATTGGCAATATTTTGTCTGCTACCGGTAGCTACATTTGGCGATTTATCTCCTGCCTCCAGTTAATCGAATATTACATTTATTGTTTTTTAAATCCTGTGGGGTTCAGTATTTTTGGTAAATATTCTGTTTTAGTTTTAAGAGTCTCAAAAATTTTCCATTACTTTACAAGTTCTTGTTGTATTTTAATCAAAATAGAAAAAAGCCATTTTATTATGTTTGTTATCAATATGCAATTTTTAATTATTTTAAAATACATGGATACATTCAAAAATTAGAAAGGATTGGTAAGCCCACAAACGTTATCCGGAATAAATATCGAATTGTTATTTTTTTTAATTTTATGTGAAACTGAAAATACATTGTAATTCTGAAAACAATTTTTTAAAACTGCAATTTAAACACATTTAAAAAATATGCCACTGTAGTTTAGCCTTAGTTTTTATTATTTCATTAATTAATCTAACAAGAAAGTCTCTTAGTACAACTTAGATTATATGCGTAAACGTGGTCCAGATTTTCCAATTTTTTCCTTTTGATTAGATTATTATATATTTTATTAAATTACACGGCTGCTAAATTTTCTAAAACAGTAACAAAATGTTCTAAAACTAAAAAAAAAAGTTAGATAATTAATAACTGTAACACAGAATTCCTTTATGTGCGAGACATTTAAAAATGTTCAAGTATCCAATGATTTCCGAAATAAAGAGCTTTGAAACATTTTTCAAGTCTACTAATAGATGAAAAGCTTTAAAACATTTTTCCAGTCTACTAATAGATGAAAAAGTTACCTGTAGTAGAGAAAAATTGAACTTTTTCTCAATTAGAAATATTCACTTTTTCCTTCATTTAAAATAACGCAAGAAAAAACATTAATTTAATGTTTGACCATTGAAAAAATCTCTCTATTTTAATGCAAGCCGATTACAATAATTTTAAGCAATTTAATTAAACACATTAATCACTTTATATTTCCTCGCAGAAAATATACTACAAATATCCCTGATATTTTTCCTTATAAATAAAAAAAAAAAATGAAGAATTGCTTGTGTTTTAATTTTATATTCTTATTCGATATAAAACTGGCTTACCTACTTATGTATTAAATATTTAAAACATGAAGCAATTATTCTTCACCAATATGAAAGGAAATTCCAAAGTCATCTCAATTCTTACCTGAAATAAAATAATACAATGTTAAAATCAATATACTATTTTAACACAATAATTTTAATTGAATTTTTTAATATTATAATAATTTGCAATAAACTCTAATCTAAGTAAATCTTATTGAATAAATTATAACTAAGCAAATACATTTTATTCACTAAAAAAATATATAATTTTTACTTTTTAAAAACGCTTCTTTGTACTTTTATTCAAATAATGTAACCTATTATTTCATTTCATTCTGTTTTTAACGTGCAAAAACTTGAAATTAAATTTCCATAATTATAGTATAGTTGTTGCCATATGTTTAGGTTAAATTAATTCATTTAGCACAAAATGTTCACTCTAATTTCATAAGAACTCATATTTTAATGCATTATTAATTTAAGTTTAAATGAATGGCCGGCTATCTGTGCACAAAATCTCTTGAAACTTTTATAAACTAAAAGAGGAGAGCCTATTAAAAAATAAAAATTAGATAATTCGTTTCTTAAAACATAAAAAGTAGATAATTTCCATAAAATTCCACTTTATTATTACTTCTTAAAACTTCATTTCGATTTGTAACACATAATATTTGCTTGAACAAAATCGTTTGCTATTTTAATAAATGTTTCAGTAACTATAATTTGGAAAAGAAGAATTAGCGTAAAATTGTAATTCCATAATTCGAAGTCTTATATTTCGCACAGAAGAAAAAGAACATTATTATTTAATTTTTCCAAATCAACATCTGGCGATTAATGATGCTTTAATTTTTTAGAAAAGTATTATGTTATAATTTTAAATATTAAATTTCCAACACCTATTTCACAATATAAAATTTCAAACTTACATGACACATTTTTGAAACTATTTAATGATTTTTTTACAAACATAGCTTTTTTTATTTTTTTCAGAGAGAAACTTAAACAGTGAAATTGTGTTTTTAAATTCATAATAATGGTATTTTCCTACATTTTAAAATTTCGAATAGTTTTTCTCCTAACAGTATTATTTGTATCAAATATTTAATGATTTGTTTAAAATTTATAAATTCAATTCCTATTTCGAAATATTTTCTTAATTAAATATATTTTTCTTAATTACGAAAATACTATATATATATATATATATATATTACAAAATTGTTCACGTTGAAATTTATGTAAAAAAAACACTTGTCAAGATTATTTAAAAGAAGATAAGAATGAATAATAAAATATAAAATGATTTAGCGGTAATTTTAATAAATAAAAAAATGCACAAAACAAAAGCGTATATTTTGGCATCATTTGTTACTGGATTATACAAAATATAATAATTCTAAAGCACATTATAAATCTTAAAACAACAAGCGCATTTTTAAACGTACTCTGCTGTGAAAATCAGTTTATGTTGGTAAAAATGCTTATTTTTTTAAATATTTCATTCGCATATTGAAGCTGATTTTTTTCATCGAAAACATAGCTTTATTTGATAGATACAGTTAAGGAAACACAAATAAAATTTATTTAAATCTCCCCAAAATTCCGAAAAATATATTTTAATTCAAAAAAAAAATTATTCTATAAACAAATTTTTTTAGTCTAAAAACACTTCTTCAACATTAGTTTTAAATATTATAACTTATTATTATTTAAATTATAACTATTATTTATTATTAAATCTCATATGCAATAATCAATATCTATTACTATTATTTATTATTATTATTTATTATATTACTATTAACTACTTATTTACTATTAACTTCGCTATCGTATGAGAATAGAATATTCAAATATGGTTTACATTTCAAGCTGAATTCCGCTATTTTTTTCATATGAAATTTTTTTCATATACCGTGTACTATACTGTAATACTAAATTTGATTTATACCTTATGTTTTAAGACAAAAAACTGCATATTTGTGAAATTTTCTAAAATTGAAAGACTCTGTATTATAAATGTATATAAGAGCAAGCAAAGTCACGAATTTTTTTTAAAAATTTGTTTTAAAAATTTATTTAATTTTTTTTTAAAATTATGTTTTAAATTTGTATCGAGCTGGAAGAACTATGCTTCAGAGCAATGTGTTTTTAGTGAACAGAGGGCGCTGTCCTTATTTTTAAATGTGTTGTTAAGCTTTATTGTCGGTTCAATCAAAATTGTAATTCGTCGTACATATTTCTCTCGGTAGTTATGGCATTCATTAATTAATCAGTTTAATATGAAAATACCCTACTTCTAACTGCATGTTATTGACTACAACCGCCATTCTGATGGAACAGTATATAAACCGCTATCATAGATTTTTTAAAAATTAAATTTATTACATATGTACTCTTAAAAATTAAACCTTGAGATTTCTTAACGAAAGCCAAATTTCGTAATAACTTGCATAACAAAAATAAAAGATTGATTTTACAAGTTAATAGAATAATACTGTCATTTTATTCTCACAAAAAACTTCCTGCGTTTAATAGCATCAAAATTATAGCGTGACTGTGAACAAGAAAAATAAAAGCTAGAATCTAACATTCGTGACTTTCTTAGTCACAATTTTTGGTCGAAAGAATTCCTTACATGAGTCTTTTCTCTCTCAAAGAGAAATAAATGCATTAATATCAAGGATATTCAAGAATGAATTCTTTAGAAGTTTGTGTATGTGTCTGCTTTCAATCTTGGTTCATTTTCAACGGTTCTTCTACGATTTTGTTTCGTGCGAATATCAGTAGTAAATATAGTAACATAATTAATCCCTCTCTTTTGTAATTGCTTGAAATGCTTGTACTTCCAGTATGATTTTTGAGGGCATCGTACATTATTCATTATGAGGTTAAATAAAAGAAGCGCAACATCGAACAACATTTGTTATTTTATTCTAATAGATTACTAGTTTGATGATATTTCCTCTGCTTAATAATGTTTATCTTCGTTAAGAAGCTTGGGTTTATTTTTAAGTAATAGAATAATATTCTTCACAAAATATGCGTCTTGAAATTCAAAATCTAAAATTTTTATTAAAGATTTAATCTCAAGTATGTTATTCATTTCAATTGCACTTATAAAGAAACAAGGACTTTAATTTTAAAACATTCTAAAAATACTATTAATTGAGAAGTTATATGAATATTACTACGTTTAATACTCATTTGAAAACATATAAACATAGAAATTTGTAATCATTTTAAAATGAAAAAAAATACAAAATATTCTCTAATATTCTGGTTTACATTTTAAACTTTTAAAGTATACAAATGCAGATGTTCATATTTCATGAAAATTAGAATAGGCGGGCGTAATTTTTTGTTATTACAGAAGAAATAAGGATTAAATATAAAGGTGAACATTCAATAACAATGTATGCAATAATAATCTAACTCTTCTAGCAATTCTTTACACACTTCCAAAATACGCCTATCTAAAAGATTTAAATTAAGACACTACATAAATATGACTTTTCTCTTCTTAACAAAAACACTTTTACATGTCAATAACTTCCATGAGCAAATTTAATAATATAAGGAATTCAAATTCATTCATTCAAGTTATCATAACCAAATTATATAAAAGTATATTTTACGTTGCAACCTTTATATAAAATAATTGAAATGCCCTTTTATAAATTCTCCTTCACAAATTCAAAAAGATTATATATGAGAAGACGATGAAATTATTAATGCAAATTTTCCACATAGAAAATGAGGATTTTAAAAATCAGAGCTGCCAAGAAAGGGCATTTTTACAAAATGAAGCATTTAATGCCACTGTGAAATGAAATATATTTAATAATATTATGTATATATAATGTAAATATGTACTTTAAATATATATATAGTTTATGTAATCATAGAATATGAGTTTATTTTGCAAATTCTCAAATATTCATATGCACTTTTAAATATTCCATTATAAATTTATATTGAAGGATTCAATAGAATTATTTTACAGGATTTGACTCAGTATAAATTACAACATGCAATTATTAAATAGTAACTTTACGTTTTTATTTGCATTAATACAATAAGTTTTGGTCAGATCAATCTAAAAGTTAAAAGAAATATAGATATATGTTTGGTATAAAATCTATTTTTGGCATTATAAATAAACACGTTAGAAACATAACATAAAGGGAAAAAATTAGCGAATATTGCAATGTAAAGGAAATTAGCATGAAAGCTAAAAACTTAGAAACGAAAATTTAAATTTTATATCGGAAGTTAGTTCCTTTTGAACAAAGTTTAATTTTAATATGAGATTACTGAAAGCAGATGGAATGTACTATAATTAAGCGGTATCTTTAATATACGAGTAATAGACCTCAAAAGCAAGATTTTCAATTAAGATATTTTCAAAATTGTGCTTGCATCTAGCAAATAGTTAAATAATTCTGCAACAAAATAACACAAATAAATTTTAGTGATCGATATTTTTAACAACGAAAAAAAGAGAAACTATGAACATTAAAACAAACTATCGATTTCATCGATAAAAAATACCTTTTATTTTCTTCTCTTTTGAACACTATTTAAAATTGATGCATTAATTGATTATTTGAATTTTGAAATTTAAGCAAAATTATGAGTTGCTTTATAAATATAATGCACTATTTATTTTACGGATTAATTATTCATGTTATTCAGAAAAAAATGTTAAATGGCATGAATAAATTGGTAAACAATTGATTATCTTTGAGCAGAGACAGAGCAACACTGAAAAAATATATCGAGCATTGATCCTAGTTAATGATTTTAAGTCTGAAGAGTAATTTAATTACCACCTACGATGGATACTACAAGTGGAGAGAATAAACAAAATACACCATTCTTCTATTCCAGAAAACACAAATCAGTTACAGCAAAGTTGCTATGAAATGACAAAATAGAATGATCAGTTAAAATTAGTATAAGTAAACTCGAAATAACTTTATTGAATTAGTTGACTAATGGAAGCATGATTCATTGTATCTTTTACAAAAAAGTTAGCTGTGCCATTTGCAAAGCAGTGTACGTAATGCCCACACTGCCTTGGGGAAAACGATGTAGTTCAGTGAAATATTTTACCTAACACAATTGTATTTTTCATTAATATTGTTTCCAATTTATTAATTCTATTAGACTATATAAATATATGAAAAAATTTCACTTGACTTAATACATTTTACAGGGAGAATATTTTGTCTGGTTACTATCATTGAAAAGATGAGACTTTGTATTTTAAAATCTACATTTTGTTGACAATTACAGACATTAAAGAACAAGGACAACAGAAACGCAAACAAGCAATACAAGGGACGGAAACGTTCTTTATTTGCTCCGGAGATATTATCTTGCATAGTTTTCTCCATTAGAAGTTCTTATAATCATATTATTTCCGTTGTCTTCAGTGATTGGTCAGAATTAAGTAGGTGGTGTAATATTGTATATTTCATTGGTTTAAAAAACGTGGACGTGGCAGTTCTTTAAGAGTAAGGTTGCGGTTAGCCATATATTTGACGTTAGGTGACTAAACTGAAAATTAATTAGTAAGCTATATCTTGGAGGATTTAAGACCTTTATGAATTAAATAAAATTTCTCGAGAGGAAATTTAAGTGGTGAACTATTACATATGTTTTTAAAAAAAAACAACAATAATTTAAACACATGGAAGATCGGAAATAAAAATTCACAATAATTTTACAGAGAAGCTGTAAAAAGCTCAAGAAAAAATTTACTTAACTTTAAACAGGTATAATTAAAACTGCATGATTTAGAAAAAAAAATTATACAGGTGAGTAATCGGTCATTTTTTACAATAAATATTGTAAACATTAATGGAGTATCTTTCTTAAAAATCTTATTCTATTTCAAGTGATATATTATTGAGCATGATTAGAAAAGATAACTAGCAACAAAATTTTAAAAATTTCAATCAGTTACACTTTAAACAAAATACCAATCATATATTTTTATCCTAAAATTTTACATTTTCACACTTTTAAACATATTGGGACTCTAAAAATTCTTCATAATAAATTATAAGTCTTTTTAGTGTCTTGTTACTAAATTAAATTATTAATATTCAACAAGCTTCACCAAAATAAAGGGGTACATTTATATATATATATAGCCTATATTAATAACCATCATACGTATCCCTGAATTGCGTGTTCTGAAAGAAAACCAGAAGTTTCTTAAGCCTTCCATTTTTGTATTGTGAACCAAATAACTCGATTCACGCGAACGGTTTTACCTATGCAAAGGCATCAAAAACAAAACTTCCTAGAAACCTCAGAGAATATGGCAACAAGAAACAAAACTTTACTAGTAGGAAACGAACTGAAGCATCGTAGCACGAGTCTCACTACTTTTCTTCCACAAAAGAAGAATCGAAAAGAAAATGGCTGAAATAGATAGATATACGTTGAGGAAAGTGAAGAATGCATTCGAAACGAAACAGCTACGTGCATTTCCTTAGTATGTTTCTGACGTGTATAAAATGAGCGGAGGCCACACAAATTTACTACTTTTCCAGCTCCACTCGTGTTTTTACAAGTTTTGACTCCCAGTGTAATGTACCAACTTCGGAAGGGAAATGCGAAAGCAGTTGAAATCTTGAAAAGACCTTTTTATTTCGCTTCCTTTCTGTGTAAATGGATTTCGTTGCTGTGCTTCAGCGGATTCCGCCTGAGAACTAAATATTTCAAAGGCAATGATTTTTAGGAGAAAAAAAAGAAAGAAAAAGATTAAACGCGTGTGTTTTTAATGCGATTTTGCTTGCAACGACATGAATTTGGAATTGGGGTTAATAAGTTGGACTTTTTATAAAAACATTCTTGACTTTTCTCAGTCTGGAGATTTAGAATAAAGCTCTTCTTTTTTATTAACATTCATTGTTGTAAATCATATAATAAAGGAATATTACAGCATTTTTTTTCAGAAAATTCTTTAAATGTAGATGTCTTTCAATTCTTATGTTACAAATCTGAAATTAAACATCAGCAAAACACACAATCACTTTTCAAATAAATTGAAAACAACATAATTTTGAAAAACTAACCATATGAGTGAAATACCTGCCCTATAAATACATAACTGTTCTGAAATATCAATACTTTTTCAAAAAAATGTAATACTGATTATAATAAACAGCTTTACAGTTGCAAATGCATGATTTTGTTCATCTTATTATTTAGAAAGAAGATTTGAGTTTACCCTTCACAACAGATTTCTTAAAATGCTTACAATACAACTTGTTGAACAAATAGGGCAAGAATTCCGTATTAAGAAACTAGGGTATTTAAAACAAAAAAGCAAGCAGTACGATATTTTTTTTTTAAATGAATATTTCAATTCTTTTTCAAATTATAATTCCCAAAATCTTGCATAAAAATTACTAAATTCAGGCTTCCATATTTATCCATATAAGTCGAGTCTCTCTAATACAAACCTTCTATAATACGAAGTATATGCTCAGCCCCTAGAAAAACTCTAGATATTTTGAACTAAACAATACATTTTAGAACTCTCGATATTTTGAAGTAAAATCTACAGCTGTCCAGACTACAACACGTGATAACTCGAAGTGATGCTTTTTTTACAACTTTTAACAAACACTCTCTATTGTCTTGTTGTCAGACGCGTTCATATATTTCATTTAGCATGTGGCCTAGATACATGTATGTTCTGAAACGATCGTCCACTGTTGTGAAGAAGAGATGCTTAGGATTGTGTATTTTGCGTCGGAGTGACATGACGATTTATGACTCACCTGTGTGACTTATGGCATGTAGCAGCATAAAGGGCATATGCTGGATTGGACCCTGCCTTGAAGAACCAATAGTGTATGATGGGTTCAATAATTGATTAAACAGATTATTACAGAAAAAAGATTTTATCGTCAAGAAAGTTAATTATGTACAGTATGTATTATTTTGTTTTTTATAGATAAATATATTATTTTAATACAGGACTTTTAACTTCAGTATAATATTTATACTGTATAATATGTACTTCTTAAAAAAATACTTTAAATAATTTTATACATATGTTCAATTGTTTTTATTATATAGTTTCAAATTTAAATGAATAAGAAAAAAATTTCTTTTTTGTGTACTTTGGGTATTTTTTTCTCCCTCTTGATAATTCGAATTCTCGATAATTCAAAGTTTTCCATTGGTCCATCCAACTTCGAATTATCGAATGTCGACTGTATATCCTTATATTCCTATATATATATATCCATATATACCAAATATTCAGGCTATATCATATATATACAAATTATTTTATTTACATTTAAAAATTATACAGCATCCCTACTTTCCAACAGAGAATTTAAAAAAGTGTGTGATCGGTGGTACATAATGGCGTAAAGGTAGAGTTAGGTTTTACAGGGAAAACCCTATCAGGTGATAATTAATCAAAAAGACACTCAATGTTCAGCTGTTTCATTCAGTTTAATTAATTACAAATCCTTTTTTCAAAAAAATAGCAACTTTTAATAACAAAGTTTGCTTCATCATTACACTTTTAAAACCCGTAACAGACACGTCTCAGCAAATTAATACCATAAGAGTATTAAAATTTAATTTTCTCAATAACCTGTTCCTAAACTCTTTCATACTTATGTATATACATATTTCATACGATTAAATTGAAAATCAAAGAGAAAACAGGTAGATTTTTATTTCTGTAATGTAAATATGTTTCTAACCATTCATAAAAGCAATAAATTTTTAATGAAATTATTCAGTTTCTGTAAAAATTAAAAATATTAATTTTATGTCGTATGAATCTTTCGTATACCTAATTAAAAATAAAAAATATAATCAGGCGACAAGATTTTTACAACAATTATTTATCTGTTGAAACTAAGAAAAATAAAATTATTATCTGGTTCACGCAAGCTATAATATCTTTAATACGAATAATTTTGTTAATATGAGAGAAAAAAATAATAATAAACACTCGTGTAAATTAAATTACAGATATTTAACTAATCACATTATGAATCCATTTTCTAATTTTAATCTTTCAAAACTAAAATTGAAAACATTTGATCTTTATTGTAGCAAATATTTTCTTCGGTTTTTCATTTGTAAAAATAAATTAATTAAATACGCTCTTTAAAAGACTAATCAATTGTGATAAAGATAACAACAATACAAATTTAGAAAAATATTTAGATTGAAAAGTAATTAAGTATTTACTAACTTTATAATTACTTATTAAGCATTAATTGAAAGTCTTTAAATGTATTATCTCATACGAAGAAAAATAACAACGCCATTAAAATTATAGAAATTTCACTTTAGTTATAACAATTATTTTAAAACCTTGTCGCTTTTTTAATTTTAAAGTATTTTCAATTGAGAATATTGCGAATGTTGTATACATATTAGTAGATAAATAGTGCTGGAAAAAATAAATAATATTATACTCTTTTTAAAAAAATAATATAAGGATTTATAAAACTTATGGGAAATATTTTGTAACTTAATTGTAGCATATCAATGTAATAAAAATTTAAAGATCGACAACAATTGTTAATTTTAAAATACATGTGGGAAACAATTTTAATTCATAGAATTATTTGTAGGTAATGTCTAAAAAAATTAAAGAACGCATCATAAAGTAATTCTTGTTAATGCAACATATTTTAACCATTTCCATTAAACTTATTTTTTTAACTCATGTGAAATCACTAAAATGGAAATTAAAGGTAAAAAACATCCTTAAAATGATATTGACATTGAGGCGGATCTATACGGTCTTTTACTATATAACCTCTTCTATTTTTCTTAAAGCAATTTATTTATTTCAACTAATCTTCACCGAGACACAGGCGTGATTTGTGTAAATAAGATATATTATATAAGTTCGGTTTTCGCGAGTTAAGAGTTAAGTGATAGGAAGTGAGAAGTCAAATGAATTAAAGATCGAGAAGTGGACACGAAGTTGTTGACAAGTCTACATGGTTAGATACGTGTGGATATATGCGAAGAGAAGCGGATTGAAAATAGTGAAATTCATTATTACTAAACGTGGAGTCTTCACCCATTCTTTCCAGACATTAAAAGGGTCTGAAGACGTCACGAAGGAGCCGCCGCTATAAAATATAAAGTCAGTGACTTAGATTAAGAAATTAAGATTTTTCGCGTGTGGTGTAGTCGTAATTGAGCACGTTTAAGCTTTCCTAGATTCAGTTGTTGAGATTCTGTATATTCCGCCAGTATAGATCCCCACTTCATAACTCCACTCTCAATTATTTATATTAAATTGAATTGTATTGTTTCTAATTTATTTACTGATAAGCATCAATAAATCTGTTGGAATTGCAATTATGTATTTTGATCATTTAAGTCCGCCTACACATCCAGCCGGATTTTCAGATAGACAGGAAGGTATTAGTGTAAGGGGTGACTTTAGGTCACCACAATATACTTGCTGTATTAACGTTTATTTTGATTAACTTTCAAAAGCGATTTCAGATACAACAAGATACTTCTAATCAATACCCTATAACGTTCAACAATTTAATATTCGCGACTTAATAAATACTAATTATTTAATTATACAAATCTAATCACAATTTTTGGGTTATATTATAAAGATAGCATTGTAGAGAGAGAGAGAGAGAGAGAGAGATTTCCTATTCGTATTTATAAAAATGAAAAATGTTTCATACATTATATACGAAATTCAGTCTCGAGCAAAATGTAATAGTTTTATTTTTTTCTCATTAGTAAACTATTTAAAAAAGAGAAAATTAAAAATGCTCTAATTAATGATAAATCATATCATACACTTTAAAATCCCATTTTTAATTTCATTTCAATACAAAAGGTCATAATACCTTAATCTTTAAATATTAATGCCTCAAAAGTTTCTAAACATTTTCTCCCAAAAAGAGTCATGGAACACGCACAGAAAACCCAGAAAATCTAGCTTCTTAACACCGCTTCGTGAAAATATGATTAATTACTTAGAGACGATTTGAAAAATGACTTTGGATTCGAAGATTTACTGTTAGTAGCTTTTATATTCAGGTACAAAACAATGTAATGGTTTGCGGAAGGAAGCAGGAAAAAAAATGATAGATCAGTTGCTACTATCATAATTTATTATGTACAAAAGATAGATTAGAGTTAAAATACTGTCAAAAATGTCATGATTAGAAGAACAATTCAAAGCTTCTGCACAATGGTTCACGAAGTCACGTCAACCTCTTTATGAGATGTTTCAATTACTGGGTTTTGAAAACAGTACAAGAAAGCACCACCTGGTGACAAAGAGGCAGTCAGACAGCGGCCCGGGGAAAAAAGACGAGAAATGAGACGAAAGCGACTACAGATAGATGATAACATGAGCGTTTGATGTAATTAAATATGTCATTTTTGACGATATTTTCCCCTAATTTATTACTTTGGGGCCCTTCATTGCAAATATTTGTCCTAAATAAAAAAGTATTTGACCTAATTTGACCATTGCCATTCTCGACAATATACTACACGCTCCATTAATATGCAAGACAGTTTATAGGTGGACAAAACTTGGGATTCGAGCCCATTACGCAACTTAAACAACAGCGGAATTTGTTCCGGTGAGTATTTGGTTACCTTGATCGTATAAGAGAAACATTTAATTTTTATACTACAATCATGCAAATTTAAAGTAAACTTTTTAAAAACATCGAAATAATTATGTTATAAATGCGTCTAATGTCAAAAGATATACAGCATATGAGAAATCCATTTTTCTTAAAACATATTGTAACCTCCTTTCTAAAATAAATAAAATATTTTGAAAAATTTATTTTATTTCTAGTTGTAATTTAAACAAGCAGAAAAGAAAATTTTGTGAGTGGCCATTTATTAATGTCTTAATCTAGCTAGTGAATGTTTATTGGAGTCGGACTTCGTAATTTCGAACCTCCGTCAAATGATAAGGATGAAACCTTAGCTGACATCACCTCGCCAAACTACCGCACCACTCCAGAGGAAGGATTTTGAACCTCAACATAATTACCGCCTTAGAGATCCCCTCTACACGGCGGTCTTCAGTGGAACAAAGCTGGACTCCTGACACGCCAGTCACGAGTTCATGACCAAGACCACAAGGCCACCGTGGCCGAAAAGAAATGCTATATCTACTTTTTACGAAAAACACTATGCTTTCGTACTTGAATTCGTTTTTAAGAATTACTTAAAATACCGGAGGAATTCTTTAAATTCCACTTCAAAGCCCAAGCATTTCTTATTCGTGATTCTAAGCGAAGTACATTAACAGTAAGAAATATAATCCTAAGAATATTATAGAGAAATGCTTTAATAAACCTTCCAACACCCTTGTCATGCAGCAAAAAAATAAAGGCACACACACACACACAAATCGATTTCAGAATTACTAAGAACATTTAAACTTAAAAATTAGGATGCCTCTTTGTGGCTCAAAATAAGTAAGATATTTATTAATACGACTCATTCATAAAGCGTAGTATATAAATTTTCCTAATTAAATGTTGCAATAACTTTGTTGTAGAGCATTTTAAGTCATTACGGAACTTTGAATTAAATATATATAGCCAGGGTGCCAGCTGCGTTTAAATTTCACCACTAATTCAACACACACACAAATTATGAACCTACTAACTATTATATTTGCTAAACTTTAACATTAAAGATTTTACATATATATTAAATGCATTTCTATCATCTGAAACTTAATAGAATTTTTTTTTATATCTGTACATTATTATCCACAAAATTAAAATTTAGTTTTATTTTCCCAAAGTTTTTGCGATTTTGTATAGTCTAAAAATGTAAACAGCTCCAACGAATGCAAATGTGAATTACGTAAATTAACATTATTTGAAGTATTCCTTGTTCATTCTGGGTAAAGGAAAGTTTACTGTATTGAATAATTTTTTTTTTATTTAGTTAATCGGAATAAGTGAATAATTTTTACGAGTATTCCTTAAGAATTTCAGATAAATTTATCTGGTATTACCTTAAATTTGTTAACTAAAATGTTTCCAAATTTGTGAAACCAAGCATTCAGAACAGAATAAAATAAAGTTTTTTTTATCGTTTAACCTAACTTTATAAGTATAATTTAAATCTCTGAAATAAAAGGCAAGCAAATACAAGAGTTGCAACTGAATTCGCGAGCTGATAAATTATCTCAAAGCAGATTCAGAATACTCTAAGCTAAATTTGTGTCACCTGTAATTGCGATTTTGGTGATTTGTTTTAGCTATATGATACATTTGTTTTAGCTATATATATAGGGGAGAATAATTATACTTCCATCTATTGTGAAAATATCATCAGTGTCACTATAGCCGAGACAGATTGAGCTTGAAATGCACCGAATTTTAATTCAGGATTATTAATTAATTCCAGAAATAATTTAGTTGCAATTACTTCACATTTGTGTTCAGTTGATTATTCAGGTTATCACAGCTTACCTTTATTATACGTCTGAAGTCGACAATTATTAAATTAATAATTAAATAAATCGAAAATCTCTCTCTCTCTTTCATTTCTCGTAACTAAATTTTTCCCTTCTCGTGTGTAAATATTTTACTAAAACTGTATGAATAGTCCTTCATAAACTTTTCTCTGTGTATTTTTTGATAATAACACTACCTTATTTGATAATATTACAAAATACTTTATACATGTTGTTTCAACTCTGAAATTTTCTTATTAAAATATATTCCATATTTTTTTTTCAGTTTTCACTTACATTTACTTAAGATGAAGTGCAAATTATAAATTTTAAAAAAAGCTATACACTTTAAAAATAATCTTTTCAAAGTTTGGTTTTTTTATAATTCCTATTCATAGTATATTTTAAAGCAAGTACAGTAAAACCTATTTTTGTGCGGTAGATTGAGACCACAAAAAAATTCGCACAAAAAAATACGTGAAAATTACATAAATACTTACATATAACTTTGAACAACTTTGTCGTTCATTTTTTTATGCAGCGGAGAAAGACCGCATAAAAAAATCGTGAATAAAAAATCTGTGAATTTTTACGAAATTTATAAGAAAGTATCTCCAAACAAAATAAATACATTACACATTGAATCATTTTAAATACATTAAATTTCTCACTGTATACATGGAGAAAGTTTCAAAATGTATATACACAATTCCCTGCTAATCGTAATTCAAAACGTACATCTTCTTGTAATGAATTAGTTCAAAATAGCTTTCGTCACGAAGATACAATTTCAATCGATTTATTTTTTGGCACCATAAAGTAAGAGATAAGTTTTGCGACGACGGTCGCCTGATCAGTTGCTTGTGAATGAAACAATACCAGATAAGCATAATCGAAGTTCTTTTTGGAATTTCAAACTCCCTTCGTAATTGATATCTATTTTAAGAAAATACTTTTCCAATTTGTTGGAAAGCGGAATCTCAGGATATATTTTACCGCTCCCAATGAATCCGATTCGTCTTGTCTGTCTTCATAATCTATCAAAATATTGATAATGTCGCTGTGATTCGAAGTTTCGTCTTCAATCAAGTGAGTACTGCTAGTGCATTGAGAGAAACCAATTGGACGTCCATTGTGTGTCGAGAGACTGTTTATAACCAATAAACATAGAAGATATAAACAGAATATATATGTACATTCAAGTGAATATATATAGATTGATAGAAAACATTACAATGATGTCAAAGCCGTTGAAATTCGTGTACCGCGGAAAAAAGATCGCACAAAAAAAATCATACAAAAATAAAATCGCACAAAAATAAAATCGCATAAAAAAAGAATCGCACAAAAACAGGTTCTACTAAATAAGTTTCAATGATCAAACACAAAAAATGTTTTACTTGCTTTATTTAAACAAGATTACAACTCCTTATAATACAAATATGCCCTAACGTTTGCATCTATAACGTCTGAATTCCAAATACTCATACTTTCGCTCAAAATATTTGCTTTGCAGAGTAAAAAACGATGTAAAAAAGGGCAAAGAAAACAACTTATCCAATTGATAAACGGTCTACGGCAGAAAAGATTTGTCAAATCTCTGTCAACTTACAATGTCAACTGGGTGACTAATAGCCATGCTAAGCTAAATCGTTGGGACAAATGTCGTGGAAGTACCCACAAAAAATACCAAAATGGACAGAAATTATACGAAAAGTAGGACATGCATTTTAGAGTTTGCTTCTCATTGAGTGTTCCAAGTCAACAAGGATTGGGCATGGAAGGGAATTCGTTTTGTGTGTGTGTGTTCTTTTAAATTCTTTTCGTACTCTTGAGGGAGGAGATAGTCGACCGAGATTGCAAAACAAATCGGAGTAAACAACTTGAGAATAAATATTTGAAGGATTGAAGCGTTTGGGAGTCTACAATAGCTCACGATACCTTTTTTCGAAGGCTGACTTTTCCGAATGGGAAATAGGACTTGTAAGTGATTTATTTGGATTAAATGTAAGAAATTATTATCTTAGTGAATTTAATGGATATTAAAATGAAAGATTTGAAATATTTAACACAATACCTTTACTTAAAAGATTTATGAATCATAAACTTTAAGTATAATCTTATCTGAGAGGAAATAAAACTAAGACATTTTTTACTTGACAAAATATTTTTGTAGATGCAATTCATGTTTTTAATCGGGTATAAATCTCACCAAATTGAGGTTTTGGGTAACGATACCCAAAATATACACAAATAAATCCTACACATTTTGTTAGTTGGCGCGAGTGACTAATTTTGTCAAATTATTACTAAAAACTTCTCAAAGAGCGATGGGAAAGGGAAATTGAAGATATTTACTCAGAAGTTGATAATTTGGCGATTTATTGTTTACGCCCAGCTAACTGAAAAGTAGCATTTTTTAATTTAATTGTACTAAACTTTTATTCAATATTAGATAAAATAATAATGTTAATACATCAATTATAATAAATAATTATTTTAATTCTTGAGAAATAAAAACACGCACATTTTCTTAAAATTTATAATGTACAAATATTTTATTCTACAACTATTTATTTCAATTTGCATTCAAAGTAGAATTATAATCTATGTGGGAAATTTGAATTTAAAAAATAACTTATAAACAATCATTATCTAAAGGAAATTGCTTTACTTTTTACGAATCAAGAATGAACAAAATGTATATGTTTTTTTTTAAATAAAAATAAAATAATCCACAGAAATTTTTGATTATGCAAAAGTTTGTATTGGATTATTAGTATAGAATTCAAAGAGAAAGGCCAGGGGTATGAAGTTAAAGTTACATAATCTGCCTTTCTAGCTTAATCCTTTCACAAAACAATTTTTGGGACATTCTTCACAAAAAATTTATTTTGATTATCCCAACAACAAACGTGGCTTGAAAAATTACACTTTTAAAATTGAAAGAAAGTATCATATTTAAGTAAATAGACACTCGTAAAATAATATAACATTTTACAAAACCAGTTTTGACATTCTTCGTACAAGAACAATTTTAAATTTTCACAAAACATGGAAGGACTTTGAAAAAGTCAAATTTTGGAAAGACAAAAGAAATCACTATATAAACAAATACAGAAAAGGTAACCGAAACATATGGAAATGTAATTCAGCAATTCACAAATAATTTCATAATAAAAGAGTGGATAAAGTTAAAAGGAATAAAACAAACACCGAAAGTGGGAACCAAGAAAACAAACTCAATTGCCTGACTTCCGAGTCCGAGCGATATTCGAAAGATATTGATCCCGACTCCTGATTCTGAGACCTGTTTATCGCAAAACTCTCTCGTCTTAGCTCGAGGCACTACGCAATCCTCGCCGTTTTCGAGAACATCAAATTTCCCAGATAAAAGATTTTCAAGCAGGGAGAGGAAGACCCAAAGCCAAGGAAGGAATTTTATGTTCGCTTGAATTACTCTTGTTTCAAATTCCGGTTTCGAATTTCAACTTACTTTTGTAACGTTTTCTCCGATGGATGTCTGGTGCAGTTACGAGTCCTCCGTTTCAAAATCGGCAGATGTGGAAAGCGGTGAATTAAAATACAATACTTGAGGGATGAAGAGGTTTACTTAAAAAGGAGTTGCATTTTAATTGTAATTTAAGTATTTTTTAAAAAATATATAGTAAATATTTAAAAGGAATTGTATTACATAACAAGGTTTGATAACCTTCTACCTACTGACCATGTATTGGCTAAGTGAATGATTGAATATTAACGTCGTACTGTTCAGCTACACGAGGGCTTTTGGCGACGGATCTCGTAATTTTGAACCATGGCCAAGTGACGAGGACGGCTCTAAGCTGACACCCCCGTTTCTAACTACCACACCACACCAGCTCAAACGTCCTCCACACCAGTGGGGGGACGTTTGAGCTCTCGACAGATTTAACGTGCATTGCTCCCTAATAAGGAGGGTCTTCAGTGGTACCGGGATTGAACTCATGACACGCCAACCACGATATCGTTACCTTGACCACTAGGCTACTGCGGTCATTTGTATTGGTTAAATACGGTCACCTGGAAGAATATAAAATCGCAATAAAAATTATTTAACATTGACGCCATAAAACACTCGAAGAACTATTGTTTTTGACTCATTGAAAATATCCTCTTAGAATCATTTTTGGAAAAAAGAACCTCATAATTGCCGCCTAAAAATTACGCGATTCGCCCCCCAGTGCCACCGTTTTCACATAGGCGTGCTTATGTGGTGTAATGGGGAGAAAACAAATGGCACAAATAAGCAAATTTTTCTCTGAAATAAGTACATCTTTCACAAACACTAGTAAGGTCATTTTATTGCATTTCAAAACTTTCTGAATAGTTTTACTATTAGCACCTCAAAGAAAACAATCGTATTTCGGAAGAACGTATATATATGTCTGGGGTACTAAACGCACCAGTTGAGCCAGACGGATATATACGTCGATGGCAGTTATATAAGGGGGAAAATTATCTTATATTTCCTTAGTGAATGAATCAGTGTTTATTAATGTCGCTCTATAAATCAACAGGATGGCTACTGGAGTTAGACCTCATAATTTTGAACCTCATACAAGTGACCTGAGCAGTTACCCCCTTTCTAAACTGCCACAACACGTTAATGGGAGGACTACGAGCTTCGACAGTTTCAATGTGCACCATCCTTTCTACACTGCTTGTCTTCAGATGCACTAGGGCTTGAACTCGAGTTCGTGACCATAAACCCTTGGCAACTGTTGTTTAACCACAACTACTTTTGTCACTGATTCGTAAAATCTGAGTAGAATTGGTAAAAAAATAATTCCATAGTTCACGTATTGTCTCAGATTTTGTAGTAATGTTGATCTGATCTGTATCTTCTACCAGAGGTGTTTGTAGAATAAAAGACTATTTGATATTGCTATTTTTTTATGGAAAGTTAAGAAAAATAACTGATATGCTTCGTGTTAAGCTACTTTTGAAGGATGCATAATAACAAAAGAAATTTGTCAAGAGGCAATTCCTTACACTTATTCGAAAGAAATGTGAGAAAAGGACATAGTAGAACAACATTTTGTTGAATTATTAGTTAAAATTTAATTTTTTTATCGACAATAACATTTTTAGGTTGGGGTATTAATTACAATCTAGGGAAAGTTTACCAATTCATAAGTGGACTTTGGTATTGAAAAGTTTATTTGGCTATCTTTACTGCGCACTGATAAAATTTTCATAAATATTCATAAAAAGAACTATTTTGTAAGAAAAACAAATATGAACGAAAAATATACTGTGTATTAACGAATCTGTTTGAAAAAATTTATCACCTTTAATCTCAGTAGCTTGTATAAAATTTCATTATGAAAAAAATATACAATTCCCAGGGGGAAAACTATTAATCAGAAAGAGATGTAATGATCTATTTATTTTTTTAGTGTTTAATATGATTTTTGAATTGAATGCAAGCCAAACAACTGTAGTACATGTCTAACAGAATAAATTATGATTCAAATCTGTGATTGATTTCTTAGAAGTCAATTTTTTTTTTTTAATGTTACACTTAACTATGACATTTTTGGCATCTAAATAATCGGATTTACTTTAACAAAAGTGTCGTTTAACCTTCAGGAAAAGGACTTCCTGGAAATATTTTTACGGCAGTGATTCATATTTGTAACAATAATGAGAGAAAATGAGGAAATCACAATAATAGAATTGAAATTGCGGAAGCCTGCGTCATCCTATATTACATCAACGGTTCCAGTTAAACCACAATTTTATCTGTTATGTGAATCAATAGCTTGTATTTTTTCTCTTTCACTTTTAATTTACCAAATAACATTTCCCACGAATTTATAAGTGTCATAATTTCCTTCAAAATTAAATATCATGAGTGTGTGAGAAATATTTTTAAATAATAAAATAACATATTAAAAGATTAGTAAGCGAATGTAACTGACTTCTTTATCCTTAAAATAGGAATGGATATATTTTTACTTGAGGAAACCAAGAAACTTTTTTTGTATGAAATATTTATTGCAAAATACTTTTTTAAATGTACTTTCTAAAATTTTATTTTAAATACTCAATTTGGATTACGTAATATTTACGAATACTATTGTGACAAATGATTTTACTAGACTGCAACGGCAATTTTTACAGTTAGACAACTTTGCATTAAATGTTAAGTAAACTATAAGAATATTATATTTTGAATCTAAGATTCAAAATATACTGTGAAGTAAGTTTTTGACAGGTTTATAAAATAAATTATGACGAAAGTTTTCTAGCATTTTAAGAAAATGTGCTATTGGTTAAAAATAAGAAAACTTTCATTGTAGTATGTTTTGTGAATCTAAGAAAATTCCAACCATATTCTGAATTTTTTATTAATGTTAAGCTGAAAGTTATCACCCCTAAAAGTTCTATAAACGGTCATTACTTTTTGATAAAAAGATATAAAGACTTTGGGCATGCGGTCCTGTTACAGTAGTGATGCAAAAAGATTATCCCTATGTTAAAATTTTCAACGTTTTTCTCCTCCTATACGATAAACAACTTTTTAATTATGAGAGGTTTATTAAAAAGGTTTTCATATAATATAAACAAAATTTTTAATACAAATTTACTTTTTGCAATAGGATTTAAATTCTATTTTGCTTAATTGCTGTCTCTAATATTAGTAAATTTCAGTAAATATTTCAAGCAGTTCAAAATGGTTTTTTTTTATAACAAACCATATTACAATTGAGTAGACAACAAGTTGCTGTAAAATAGAAAAAAATAATCTCTAAGAAAAATGCTTTTAAAAAACTAGATTGCACATTTTTTACCATAGCCAGAGACCACTGCTAATCTTACCGAGCCATAATAAGTAACTTACTTATTCTAAATTCCCTTTGCCCAATTTGTTTATTTTAAAATTGATTATATTTCCTTGCCAAAGTTCAAAAGTCAACCTCTCCCACGCTCAAACTAATCACTACAGAACAGAGTTAAAACACTTAAGCCTTTATAACATTTTCGAACATTTTACAATTCGAAAACTCTTCCGCTTAGCATCTCTCGGAAACACGGTTACAGAAAGAACACAACACAATATATTTAGAGATTTTTACAGCTTGCATTGTCATTTTCTGTCTAGACTTTTGATGCATGGATGTGTGAAACACGGCCATCTTTAAAATAGGAATACAGTTCTTCAACAGTTCATGCTTGGCCTCAAGAATGCCATTTTCAAGCCGAAATATGACTTGAATACAAACTTTTTTTTTTTTGCTTAAAATAAATTCTCTAACGCACCTTTCAGAAAATCTGCGTAGATACCAGGGCGAAAATGGAAGCGAGAACCAATTCTGTCTGCCATACCCGTATTTCAATGCAAAGTCAAAATTCTTCTTTGGAAGTTTTCCGGTGGCAATATTTCAAAAAGAATGTATTCTGTGTTCTTGGAAAAAGTATATTGAAACCTTACAAAAATGTGTTGAATTTGAAATATACCAAGTTCCGTCTATGTTTGTTTATTTAGTAGCTGATATTGGAAAATTTATTATTAAATTTCGTTCCGATTCGTATTGATTTCTACTAAATTATTGTTAATAATATCTTTAATTGGGAAAAACTAGCTTTTTTCAAGTGTCTATCTTACTCTGTGTGTTAATAATATAAGATTGCAATTAAGGAAATTCTTTTGTTACAGATTCTTGGTGGCTTTAAATTAATTCCTTATGTACGATATTTGATTATAGAATGAAAGGGTGGGGGACATGTATGAAAATTCAAATTTCTGAGAAATACAACATAAAAGCTAGAAAACGACCATTGTTTCGTAAAATAACTAGTTTTTGTTAGAGTAGAACGTCGTTTATCTGAACGTTTATTATCTGGGGCGTCAAATACCCGGACCAGTTTTTTTTGTCAGCTACATGTGTTGTATACTAATACGTTTTCAAACAGTGCAATGCTCAACAGTTGTTTCGCGTGAGGCCAAAAGTGATGGGAAAACCCAAGGTGAGGGATACTTAGGGAATTTCAGTTGTGTGATTCCAATCGATCTCAGGATTTCAAGAATGCAATGAAGAAGATGTAGAAACCTGGATGGCATACGATGCAGAAGACTGTCAATTTCAAATGCTAAGTGATGACGATATTGTGACTTCCGGGCAAGAAGAATCTGACCCTGTCGACGATGAAATGGATGAAAACGAGGACAACACACAACAACGAAAGTAGCAAGGATCCATCAAATGCTGACGCCTTTTTTGCGTTAGAGACAGCTATGGAGTGATACGAACAACAATCAAAATACTGTCCTACTCAACAACTGCTGCTCAAGAAAATCAAAGACCTTTCAGTGAAAAAACGAAGGTGTACAAAGGTACAGCGAAAAATAAGTGATTATTTTCCACAATAAAGGTAAAATTGTGACATATTGTACCTTTTTTTCTTTTTCTTCAAGCACGTTTCCCGCATGGGATGATTTTCAATGTTTATGTAGTACTCGGTTTCATATACTGCACGGATCACATTCGGTTTTCGGTTATCCAAACAATCGCGTATCCGAATGATGTCCGGTCTCAATTGATTCGGATAAACGACGTTCTACTGTATTTGTTTTACAAATAAATTATTAGAGACCAGTAATATAACAGAGTTTATGCATGGAGTTTGTATTTTCAATTCATTTTTCAATCCTATTTATTTGTTGTATGTAAAAGAAGTTTTATTGCATATTCAAAAATTTTAACAAAATTGGACAATTGTAATGTTTACGATGTAATCTGAGGAAGGATTACCAAAGTATTCCTGCAAATTGTCACAGTTAATAATCAATTAAAAAAAGCTCAAATACTTGAACTTCATTTAACTTGTGGCAGTACTTATATATAACATAAAAATTATCTTACTTTATTTTTCCTTTCATTAACAGAGAACAACTTTTGCACATAGCAGTAACGATTTAAGCTCATTTCGGGCCCTGGTCGCAGAAAATCCACGGGCCCCCTTAACACTGAAAGATCGCAATTTATAAACAGGTTATTCAGGCCCTTTCCGGTAACTGGGTGCCTGCCCCAACCGCCCAATGAATAAACCGGCACTGGCACATTGGTTGTGATGGTTCTACCCACGCTCCTTTCACTAATAGTCCTTTTGGGGAATTTCTGGTCTTTAAAAATTATTTTATTATAAAGCTCCTCTTCGAAGAAGAAGTGATTATGTAAATTATGAATACAATATATAGTCTAGGATTTTAGGTTAGAATAAGAGATATAGGGTAGATTGCTAGCGTTGCAGTTATTAATCAAATTGAATGAGAATCGTAGGTATTTAATTTTTGATAATTAAATTACTTAAGCTGATGAATTGTCACTGAAGATTAAAGCTATATTAAAGAGCTAAGAAGTCAGAGCCAATGCCTTTAGTAAGTGTATTTAGTATAAAAGTTTTCTCATATCTCGCGTACCTCGTTAATTGTTTGCATAGTTAATAATTGGGTTCATCTCTTAGCATTGATCAATTGCATTTTTGTGGTTAATAAATTAAATTTTTTCTTGAAATATGGCTAGTCTTCCTTCCAATCCTCCCACACCTTTAGGCGCGCAGGCAAGACCATTACAAGGTAGGTTTTAAAATTCTGAATAAATATCGAATATCGCCTCTACTATCGAAAAAAAATTTTAATATTCCACCAGCTTCTCGTAACACGACAATCCAAAATAAAGCGTTTGCAATCCAAGATCCAAGTCATCAATAGTAAAATTTCTCCAAAACAAGGGATAAGAAAAAGAATTAGCCCCGATGTACCTCAAAGATCAAAATCCAATAAAATCATATACCTTTCCCTCCAGAACACGGAACCTTCTAATCATGCAGGAATCGTCGTCGAATTTTCGACAAGATCCAAGCAGAGAAATCGTTAAAAATTGGTGTCATCCTTTGCGCTAACGGTTCAAATGCAATCAAAAGTGGGTTAATGCTTCTCCGGGGTGAGGGTGGGTAATTGGGAAAGGTCTCCCCCATCCTGCAGCACAAGGAGACTTCTTTCCCTCTTTCTTTTTATTTCTTTATCGTACTTCCCCCGGCGATCCAGCAGAGCGTGTCCAGGAATAATGACAAGACTCCTAAGGAAGCGGTTAAGTTCCCATTCAATGCTTTTCCTATAGAGAGAGGTGTTTTCTTTTTCCCTTCGTTATTTATTTTGAGTTTCATTTTTCGCAACGCTGTGGTAGAGAAAGTACGTTTTGCTTATGACGAGTCAACAGAATGGGGTTTATTTATCGAAATTTCTCTCTCTGTGCGTGTGTCAATGGGTTTCGTTTTTCCATGTTTGTAATTTCTTAACTGTCTCTCTGTTACTTCTTTGCTACCCTGAGAGAAGTTTTAGAACGTGCTTGGTAAGGTAAACAAAAACAAAACAAAAATTGGAGTGTTTATTTTTGCAGCGGTATTTTAAAAAGGCGGATGATGTGTTTGTTTTAAATTTAACACTAAAAAATATAAAAGCAGGTTAGTGGCAGTGTAGGAAATGATTAACATAATATGGTAAGGCAAAAAATTATTATTTTTATAAACAGGGGGAAATTATAGGAGTTTCTAAAAAGAAGCTTTTCAATCAGTGGCGCAGCTAGGTATCCAAACACCCTGGTGCTAAAAAAATTAGGGCCCTTAGTTGGATTTTATATAGTAAAAAAGTAAAAATGTATGAATATTTTAAATATACAAAGCTAGAATTTTTGCTTACTATCTTATCTTTCTTAGCATTGTTTGCGCTTAAGCGCAGCGCTGGGTTTCTTTTTTTCATCCCTCGCTTCAGTTTCATAATTTAAGCAATACATTTCGTATCTGTATTACTTACTGACGTTAAAATGAAGGAGAAATGTAATGCTACGTTATAAAACGTCGTTGGGGAATTTCTGGCTATTTATTTGGGAGGATCGAACTCAGCCACCAGAGGGCTCAAAGTTACAAAATGGTCCACTGAGATAGGCAGAAAATGATACAAAAAATATGCATGAACAAGAAAATACAATAAAATATCGTATTATTATTTAAATAAAAACACCTCTGCAAAAGAACAGAGGAGGGAAGGGAGAGGGGACCAAACTACATTAGTATATTTCAGATACCATCAGAAGATTGCGAAATATTGAAACAGGAAACTAGCTTTCAATGAATAATATTGTTATTAAAAATAGAATGTAACTAGGAAGGAATTGCTTCTTGTACAGGTTTTTTAAGATGTAATAATAAGTATGGTAAGATTTTTCATGTAACTTTCGAATAACAGTCTGCACAAAAATGAAAAAAAAATTGAAAATAATTTAAACTTTTCAATAAGTAAAATTCGCAACACTAAATAAACAACAGAAAGAATTTAGGGGAGTTCCCTACAAGTTCAAAATTACTTTTGCAACTGAATTGTCATGATTATAGTTATCTTGCAACCTTTTTATATTTATACCTTAAATTTGGGGGAAATTATCACAAGTTCGGCTTGCTTGGTGTGGTCAGGGGTGGAACCCCCCCCCCTAAGAGCTTGAGGGCACCTGTTAATGGCACCGCTTTGTCCATTGGTAGCTACGCCACTGTTTTCAATTGAAATAATTTTGAGTATTTATCCCATTCATTTAAAAAAATCTTTTCATTTCATTTGTCAAAAATATATTTCTATGTGAATTGTTTCTTTAAATTCTTAGAATAAATACCGTCAAAGATACATATGCACTTAAGTAAAGTATATTTTTTGTTAACAAAGAATTGAAAATTATATAAATATTTATAACTTATTAATTGGCAGTACCAAAAAAGTTAAATATTACATGCAATTAATCTTAGAGACAATCTGTGTATGTGCGTCATGCTATATATATTCACTAATATCAATTTATTGTAAATTCACAGGAAATAGGTATTGAATCAAAAAGAAGGCAAAACCTTTTAAAGAAAGGTTTCTTTATGAAAGTTCAGATTGTAAGAAATATTATGACACGATTGTAACAAATATAATATTTTTCACGAACCGAATAATAAAATTATTTAATATTTTCTTTATTGACAAATATGACACCACAATTTGAAAATTTTTCAGAAATAACTATTAAGCTGTATACACTGGTGTCCAAAAGTTAAGCATAAATCGTAAAATGCGAAAAACAGAGAGTAAATATTCGTAAAATTATTCCAAATTTTTTGCGGATGGGGTAAAGAAGAAACATTGGGTTTATGAAAAAATTTTCAGTCGACTACGTCCTGCGCGAAACACAGGCGCATGTCGGAACGTGGCAAAACCGATTCACGCAGCATAGGCAGTTCAGACAAGTTTCGTGCAACTACTGTGCGAAGGAACGTTGTTAACCATCAAACAAGGTGAATGAGGGCACAAAGACGCCAATCGGACATGTTTACGAAAGGAAGAATCGTTGGAATGCTGGAATCCTCACGATCACAAACCGAAGTGTCTCGAATTCTGAATGTGGACCAGTATGTGATCTCAAGACTGTGGCAGAGGTTTCAAAGAATGAAAGATGTTACCCGACAACCAGTATCAGGTCAACCAAGAGTCACAACCCCTCGCCAAGACCGATATCTGGTAATAAGTGCGCGACGTCAGAGGGGCAGTACTGCCAGAGCCCTGGGCTCGGCGCTCACAGTCACCACAGGAATGCGAATTTCGAGACAAACTGTTTACAGGAGACTCAATAATGCTGGCTTGTATACCAGAAGACCAGCAGTTTGCATTCCCCTCACGTCTGCGCATAAACGCGCTCGTTTGAACTGGAGTTTAAAACATCACCATTGGAGTGTGGGAGAGTGGGCCAATGTGATGTTCAGTGACGAGTCCCGCACTGGATTGACTGAAGGATTTTTCTCAGTGAAAAGAATGTTTTAATGGAACATTTAGAGGTAATGGAAAATTTTATTTAAATATTTTGGGAAGTGTGTTTTTTCCAATTATGTTTCTTCAATCGTTTTGAGAAGAATCTGTAACTGCATGAATATCACTTGTTTGGACTGATTTCTAATGTGACTTTAAAATGCTCCAAATGCACTTGTAAATTTTTCAGATACTGAAAAGCTTAAAACCCAAAGTTCCATTAATTTGCAACTTACTTGTGGAATGTGAGTTATTGGAAGACGACATTTGTCTGCGGAAAAGCTAAGCGCTAAGCTGAATATGCCCTGAATGGCAAAAAGAGCATATAGACTTTGTGAAAGAAATGTCTTGGCTGCTGCTACACCCACGGCTAAAGATGCCATGAATGCTGCTGCTTTGGTAGTAAAAAGCATTACAAAATGTTCCAACACCTCAGTTGGAGAATGTGGAATATCCGTTGACGACAGAGACGTGGCCATTCCTCCCTAAATGTTTCTACAGCAACTTTATCCATCGCCACTGGGAAACTTCCAGATTAGGAAATGATGTCAAAGTTTTGTAGAATTCTAAAAGTCTAGTCGTACATGCGTGTTCCTGCATTCATCTGTATTTACTTTAATCATGGAATCTGTTGGTTCGTACAAAATCTGTGTATGTTTTAATACCACGAGATCTTAAAAATATGTTGATTTCTATGGTGTGTGTGTGATGGTGATTCCCAATGATACCTTTCAGTTAGACAGTGGTGTCAACACTGTCATCAAATGAGTGCATAAGATACTTCAAAGAAAGAGTGAGTAGTCGGTAAAGAAAACTTAAAAAAAGCCAGAAAAACTTCGGTGGGAAAGAAAAACTTACCAATGTTATGATTAATAAAATTCAAAACTATTATGACAGTAACACCAATCACGCCAAAGCTCTGCTGAATGCGGCATTTTTTCTCTGTTGCTCTAGCAGAGAGATACTCATGTATGCACCATACCCAACTGGAGCTGAGAGCTGGTGTGAGTATCAACGAAGAATAGCCACCGGAAAAAATATATATAGATAAAAGTGTAAGCCTTTCCAAGAAACTTTTAAATATTGTTAAACCTGTGTATATACGAAGTTGTGTGATAAGCAGTTATTATAAAATTGCCTCCACGGTTTGACACAAATGCAAACAAATCATTTAACGCCTTTTTGTGGCAAATTGTTCCGAAAGAAACTTTTATTGAGCTGAAACATTTTCTTTGGGTACCCATATTACCGTCTTTATTTTTAACAAAGCTTTTATTTGTTTGTTTGGTAGTTTGAAAGCTTTTGGCATAAATGCAAGTTATTATACACTGCGTGATGACAGATTTCTTGACATCATTCGCGCATTGACTCGAAACAACATTCTTTGCCTTTTTAAAAATCAGCCAGAAAAAAATATAGAGCCCAAAGAAAGAGAACATTTAACAAAATACCAAGAAGTGGAGGTGTTAAATATAAATTATTAGAGTTTTAGTAATATACTTGTGATATTTTTTTTTGAAATTGCATTTATATAGTTTAAATCCTTTTTTCTCAAAACTACCTTTTTGTAAATTCCTTGGTATTTCAAATGTGATATCTAAAGAACCAATAGAGATATTTGTATGAAATTTTATACAAATATTATTGATAGTATTATCTAGAGGTTGGACTACCAGGTAAGAAATTGAACAATTTTTAGTGATTTTATAGTTGGATTTCCTTATAAAAGTATCGAAAATTTGAATGAAATTTATAGGTTGTAGCTTCGATTAGCTATAACTTTTGATTTAAAAAAAAATAATTTAAAACTTGTAGTACAACCTCTAGAAATGCGTTTGAAAAATGTGCTGCAGCATTTTTTTTTCTTGTAAAATATAAGTTATTTTTAAAAATAGAGCATTTGACAAAATTTCAAAATTTAATTAAAATTTTAAATTTTTGAAAATTGTTATGTATGTATATTATTTATAACTGTATTTTTTATTAAGTGCATAAAAATGAAATTAAAAATGTAAAAATGTCAGTGATTCTTAGAAAATTTAAAAAATAGGTCTCCGAACGTAGTCGGATACCTTAAACTGCAGCATCAGTGTTTTATTTAATGTTTTCTTTCATTTTTTCTTTAAAGTGTGAATCCTTGCTATGCTCAGTTTTCTTTCAAAAGCTGCTACTTTGGATAATAAAATTAATTATTATCATTCTTTTGATTTGCTTCCTTATTTTATAACCATTTTACACTCGCATATCACGTTTCCCGCTATTCTGATTTACAATTCCTTCTTTATTCACATAATAATCAATTATGCTTTACTTTTGGACACCAGTGTATATAAGCATATACTTATTTAAAAGTCAATAATTTAAAATTTAGATATAATAAAGATGGATGTTGCAATATAGTAAACTGCGAAGTGCTTCGCGTAAAGTTAGATCCAGCTTAAGATGATGTGATTATTTATGTAAGGATTTACCCTTGGAAAGAGCACAGTGTTGGACTCTCGAAAGTAGGAATTCGTCAGTTGTTTTGTAAATTCAGTAACAAAATAACTCCTTCATACTACCTCATCAGTGAATATTAAACCTAGAGAACGAATCACAGTAAACACACTCCAGTATCTTGCTGAAAATATCTACTCATGCATTATCCTGCCGAGAAATTTTTGTAATAAGGGCTCCAAAACACGTTAGATTCTTATGACAAAATGACATTATATTGTAATACCATATATATCACTTACATAATGAGTCTAAAATATCATGGCATTATTTTCATCATTTAAAACCAGAAATATGAAAAGAATCGATAAACATAGCAAAAAAACCTGTTCTAACTAAAGCATATTTTATAAACACTTTACAAATAAAATAAAGATAGGACTTCTTCAAAATATATGTGTGTGTGGACAACTGATTATATTTTAAGAATAAAATAATATTACGAGTATTCCATGTAGTAACAACAAACATAAAATAACATTACATAAAATACTAAGTTTATGCTACAAACGATACTGGTACATCATCCAAGACGCCGATGTGACTAGACTGTTGAAACCATTCATAAGAAAATACTTAGATGATTCAAATTTTTGAATAAAATATAGAAAAGAATTCGTGCCAGACTGATTTGAATCGTTTTGAAAATACAACTTTTTTTAGTTAACCAACAACAGCAGACATCAAATACTTAAAAGCATAACATTCCATAGCTCAGAATCGATGCTCAAAATATGGTATATCATCAACGAATGAAGCGCAATGCATGATACTGAAAAGCTGTGTTATTTCAATATAAATATATTACCTAAAGACACAACCAAATGTTTCAAATTTCAGGCAAGCACAAAGAGTTTGATAAGATTTAATAAAATGTTTTTAAGAAATTCACACAATAAAAGAATATAATTTATCGATAGATAAATGCATTTTACAATTATAAAACCTGATATTAATCCCCCATTCCACAAAATGTATGTTTTTGAATCCTGTCTGAACTATCGAGGATGCCACCACTACTAATTCTTCTTAACTGCTGCAATACAACACTGTTAGTCTTATGGTAAAATTATGACTTCATTTTCGATGTGAAATGTGTTGGATTCTTGATTTTATAATATCTAATAACATTTTATGAGAATGAATGTAATCCGCAATAAGTTAAATTGAATAAGACACATTGCACATCTGTAACTGCAAAATTAACTACTTTCACTAATTGGCTGTCCTTGCTCTAAATATCTTTCCTTTTCATAGTGATTTGTACTATGAACTACTAATGGCAACTCGATCCACACATATAACATCGAATAGTACAAAATTGCGACCTTAACCATGAGATGGTTTTCCTTCGTTATTGTTTACAGAAATTTTCATCAGTAAATATCAAACTTAAATCTGTAACTATTTCACTTAAACTTTGAATAATCAGTACCAAAATATATTAAATATCTAAAGAAGCGGTTCTTGAACTGAGGTCCATGAAGGTTTCTCCTTTAATGTTAAAAAATGTAATATTTTCAAAAAATACCAAGGTTGGGGCAAAAGTCATGGCAACTATTTTTTTCTCTTGAATATACCAGTCCGGTTGGAAATGCGACATATACAGACGAAAGGACAAGATGTTAACTACATATGTGGATAATGAATAGCACTGAAATATCGTGTCACACTAATTTATTACGGCAGTATACAAGGCAATATGGCCTTCACGGTGCAAAAGAATGACAACACAGTACACATAAAGTTGACATGACGATGCGTTTCGGGATCTGCCTTTGTTTGTTGTCTCGATCGTTTGTTTTCATCCATGAGCTGCTCGATGACGGCACGTGCCATGTCGGTCCGCACACTGAGTGGTCGTCCCGAACGTTGCTGACACACGTCCTTGCTGAAACTTTCCTTCCCACCGTGCTACTGTAGGACATTATTCCCAAGGGCTTCCACAAATTCACTGTGACATTCCATCTCATTTCTCTCTCGGAGAAAGGTTATTTTGATGCATACGTGCTGCTCAACACGGGTTACTTCCATTTCATTCGACACTCACCAACTGACTGATATTTCACAGCCCTCACTGCACTACTACCAGCTATTACGGAGCCATCTGTTGTTCAGCGTACACACTATGCCTGCAGATCTTCCACACGACTCGTATACGTTTATGATCCGTTCACATATCTACAGGGGAAAAAATAGTCTCCATGACTTATGCCCCGACCCTCGTATATAGCTTGCAACGTTCTTCTAAAGGATCCGGAAATGTCTCTCATTTAATGTTAAAATTTCTCTCTTTTACAGACTCTGAAAGACCTCGTAAAAAATTGGAAGATGTATCATCTTGTTGCCAATAAAACATTGTGTAAATCTAGACTCCTTATTGATATATTAATAAGGAAATCACATTTTAAAACAAGAGCAATTTACAAAACAGTGCTTCTCAAAATTTCAACAATTGCGACCTAATTTTAAATCATAATTTCATCGCATCCCCCTACAATGTATTGAATGCAATAATAATGAACTTTGACGCTAAAGTTACAATACGATCTTATTTATAAACCGTACAAATTATCAATATAACCATTAAATTTTGTGTTATGTTAGTTTTAATTAATAGGATAAGTATTGTATTATTTTTAATTTTGGAACATAATACAAAATAATTTTTAATTAAAGTAAATATTTATTTCCTCAGTCACCCATTTCTTAATCTTCACCTACTTTTGTGAAAACGAAATTTCTGCCATGGCTCTTTTAAACAAAAAATATAGATTCTAGGGCTAAGTATAGAAAAACAAAATCTAGAGTGTCAATATATAATATTAAGTCTTCTTCGAAAAACTTTGCTCTGCAAGACAAGCACATTGTGGTAATTATTAAACTTGTTCTTAATTTAGTATTGATATATTAATTATCAAATACTCTGTGCAGTGCTGATATATTTATAAGTTTAATATATCAGTATAAATGTGTATTCTATATATATATATATATTATTACGTCAGAATGTATTTTGTTTTGCTTCCTTTCAGCAGCCATTTAAATCTCTTATTTTCAACTTTTCCATATGCTCCCGACCCCACTTGGGTTATCACCCCCCCCCCTTAGGTTGCGCACCCCCACACTTTAAGAAGCACTGAAGTACAATATTGTCTTAATCAACGGTTAGTTTTTT